>ML420798.1:42512-96773 GCA_005239525.1 Nicotiana knightiana | reverse complement strand
AAAAAAAAAAAAAAAAAAAAAAAAAAAAAAAAATATATATATATATATATATATATATATATATATCTATTATTGCTAAAAAATGGGCCCCTAAATTTAGAGGCCTAAAGCAAGTGCCTTATTTGCTTTGCCATAGAGCAGGCATCGGATGAGTCATAGCTCCACCTACGGGCTGTCCCCTTCTTCGTCGTCGTATTCCATTTGTCCTCCATTGGGCTTTGACTCTTTAGTTTGTAGAAATTGGAACAGGCGACTTATTTGGTCGTCCCCATTTAACCTATACCCATATTTTTAAAATTATTTAACATATACCCTAATATTTATAACTTTAGGCGCCGCCTTTCTAATACCTGTGCAAAACTTCAGCTTAGTTAGTGCTGAAGTTTTTACAAATTAACTAAACAACTTCAGTATCTTCTGCTGAAGTTTTTGAAAAAACTTTATGACAAAACTAAATAATCCAGGACAAAACTTCAGCTTATTTAGTGTTGAAGTTTTTACAAATGAACTCAATAACTTCAGCATCTTCTGCTGAAATTTTTGAAAAAACTTTATGACAAAATTAATTAGTCCAGGACAAAACTTCAGCTTATTTAGTGTTGAAGTTTTTACAAATGAACTAAATAACTTCAGCATCTTCTGCTGAAGTTCTTGAAAAAGTTTTATGACAAAACTAATGAATCCATGACAAAACTTCAGCTTATTTAGTGCTGAAGTTTTTAGAAATGAACTAAATAACTTCAGCATCTTCTGCTGACGTTTTTGAAAAAGCTTTATGAAAAAAATAATTAATCAAGGNTTCTTATTATAACTTCTGGTGTTTTTCTGGGTTATAAAGACCCCTATTTATAGTTGTGGGAGGGAAGAGTTATGATAATTTTCCAACCAATCAGATTGAAGAGTGACAAGACCGTATTTGATTGGTCAGAACATGTCACTTGCACACGTGGCGCGGATTCATTAGCCTTTTAATTTGACTTGGCATGCCTTGTCATTTTGACACTTAGCATGATCCTATTGGTTCTTCCGTTTGACATAGCGTGCCACGTCATTTGACACGTGGCACCAAACTGGGCCTCTAGGAAGATGACATCTTGGGCTTAATGAAGTAGGCTCATCACTTTAGCGCAATTAAATGGGCTAGCCCAATGGATTAAGACTTATTTATTTAATCCATATAAGTTGGACTTATATAATTAATTCAACTATATTAGACCATAATATTTATTTGGACCAATATATCTTGAATTTAAAATATAGTTCAAATAATTTTATGAATTTAATTTTAATAAAATTTATATGCCTACAGTAAATATTATACTTGGTTAAATAAAGTTTTCTATTTT
Organism: Nicotiana knightiana; assembly: GCA_005239525.1. Classification (NCBI taxonomy): domain Eukaryota; kingdom Viridiplantae; phylum Streptophyta; class Magnoliopsida; order Solanales; family Solanaceae; genus Nicotiana; species Nicotiana knightiana. The sequence goes on along the minus strand of ML420798.1, from coordinate 95,427 downwards.
AACCAAAAGAAGCTTCTATGACTGGTTTTACGATGGAGTTACGTTGCTGGGTTGAATCAATTTAGAATTAAAAATCTTGTAGTAATCAGATCCTTTATAGTGTTAATAGATTTAAGAATATTTTAGTTATTTTAATGGATTATCATTTGTTTAGTAAATATTTCAATAATTTATTTCAACTTCGGTGCTCTTCCGTCTAAACACACAATTGTTTATTTATAAAATAAGCTCCAACATTTAAAAAGCTTAAAAGTCACTTTTTTCAGCTAATGGAAACAAGCTCTATACCTACAAGTAGGAGTATCAAACAGGCGGGTCGGGTCGGATATGGTTCGAGTCGGAAACAGGTAATAAAAAAATGGATAAATTATCCGATCCGATCCATATTTAATACGGATAAAAAATGAGTTAACCGGCGGATAATATGGGTAACCATATTATCCATGACTTCTTGCATATGATCACTTTTGGGAGAATTCTTAGTCTCCCTAACTTGAGGAACCCCCAATTTGAGGCTTTACAAATGTAAAAGTTAGACTCATTGGTTATCCATTGGTTACTCATTGGTTATCCATTTTCTAAATGGATAATATGGTTCTTATCCATATTCGATCCGTTTTTAAAAAAGTTCATTATCCAACATATTTTTTAACGGATAATATGAATAATTAACCGTTTTCTTGTAACCATTTTACCACCCCTACCCACCAGCAGGGCCTCCCAGTGGTGAGACCTGGTCTTTTTCACTTGATTCTGGGCTATAGGTTGCCATTCATTTAGCACTAGTGTTGGGGTTTGGGCTTCTTGCGGATGAGTCCAGGCGCGGCTCTAGCATTTTAGAGGCCTAAAGTCAAAATTTATTTAGAGTCCTTAAATTTGAAAAGTAAAACATATATTTTCCTTAAACAACGTATTGTTTTAGATTTCTGAGATATAATATGAATAATTCATTTTCAAATGACAATATATTCATGTCATTTAATCTTTCTTGAAAATTGTTGATCCAAGTGTAAGATTTTCTTAATTTTAATTTTAAAAACCTTATGTTTATTATATTGAGACAATAGTTACATGAATTGTTAAATATTATTTTATAAAAAATAAATTCATTTGAAAAAGAATCAAGTCATTTTATTTGATTGAATGTGTCGATTCGAGTATTATTTTCTACTTGTACTGTTTTCTTTAATATTTTTAATTTAAAAAATAAATCTAAATTATCAATATCAAAGTTACTATTGTATTTTAAGGAACACTCAAGGTTAAAGACAACTCTTTTTAAGTTTTCGCCATCTAATGATCTCAAATTTTTACCACTAAAATTTTTAAGTTGTTTACTCTTGCAGAAAGAAATTAAGAAAAGAAATTAAAGACAAAGTATATAATCTTGTGAGTGAAGGGAAAGAAATATTGTGACTTAGAAAAAATAAGAAAGAGAGTGTAAAAAATTATAAATATTCGTACCTCCCATAATAATTAGTGATGATTTATTTACAAATTNGCTGAAGTTTTTAGAAATGAACTAAATAACTTCAACATCTTCTGCTGAAGTTTTTGAAAAAGCTGACAAAACTAATTAATCCAGGATAAAACTTTAGCTTATTTAGTGCTGAAGTTTTTTCAAATGAACTAAATAACTTCAGCACTTCTGCTGAAGTTTTTGAAAAAGCCTAGAATGCTGAAGTTTGTCTAAATGCATTTGTTACTTCAGGCCCGTACGCCTGAAGTTTATGCGAAAAGTGGGACACAATGTGATGAATATGGGCTTCTTTCGGTTGGACTAATGGTGTGATGGGCTAAGTTGATATCATCTGGGAGCATTTTCATATATACTCACTTTTGGGGCCATCATGGAAGTTATATTCGTATTGCACAAAATTTTACAAAGTATACCCGCTCGGATCTGAAGTAGTTCAATCTTTTCAATGCAACTTCAAAAATTCAAATATGAAGTAGTTCAGTACCTTCAATGCAACTTCAGAAATCAAATATGAAGTTCTTCTATCTTTCAAATGAAACTTCAGAAATTCAAATCTTAAGTAGTTCAATCTATTGAATGGAACTTCAGATTTCGATTCTTAAGTTCTGAAACATAAACTTGTTCTTTGAATTTCAATAATCCAATACACGAGTCGATGCCCGAGTCTACTCCAAATGAGCTCAAATTTGAAATATAATTTTTAAATATCATAAAGAACAAATCTCAATCATCAAAATTTCAAAACAATAATAAATTTAACTAACCCATTTTGCAACTAAGAAGAAGAAGAAGAAGAAGAAAGCAACAGTAAAGAAAAAAAAGTGTATGTATCTGAAGTTATTCAAAATTTAGATATCAATTAAATCTTTTTTTTTTAAATGTGTACAAATTCAATTGGGTGGCGCAAAGCCGGGCTCCACATAAAAATTGGAATTTTTAAACTCATATATATTATTTGAAATTTTATTACCCTCCATACTCAAGTTTCAATTTAATTACATCCTATATACAAATTTACCAATTATATACACTTTAGGAATTAAATGAGTATCAATTTATATTAGGAATCAATTATTTCTCATCCTTATTCTCTCTCCCTCGTGTGCTCTCTTTGTCTCTCTCTCTCTCTCTCTCTCTCTCTCTCTCTCTCTCTCTCTCCTGCTCTCTCCCTCTCTCTCTACGCCTCTCTATCTCTCAATTCCTAAATCCAGTAATGTAGAGCAAAGGAAAAAAGAGTAGCAATTTCACTATTGACAGCCATTAAAAAGCTTTGAAGCTTTGATTTCGAGTTTGGGTTATCAAAAATCATTATTGTTTGAATTGGGTATTGTTGCAAGCAATTGAGAATATTGTTTGGGTTTTATATCTCAATTTTGAGGGTGTTTCAATGAAGATTAGACTTGAATTTGGCTGAATTTCAGATTTAAACTCGAAGAAGACATGGGATACGTTATGCTTACGAAATTGTAGTAAAATTATAGAAATATTGTATTATGTTGTTTATATATATATTTTTTATTTAAATATTGTATGAGAGTTGAACAATATTGTATAAAGATTGTATTTCAGTTGTATGATATTGTAGTTGTATATAACTGGGATAGAAATAATGTATGAAAGTTATAGATAAGTTGTATAATATATAATTAGTTGTATAAAATTTAATTTTACTATGTATAAATCAGATACAAAATATACAAAAGACATATTGTATAAAATTTGTATAAAAATTATAGTTAAAAGCTATGATATTATAGTTATAAATAAGTTGTATAATATATAATTATTATATATAAAATTTATTTTTACTAGGTATAAATCAGATACAAATAATTTATTTACTTACAGCATTGTATAAATCTGTCATTTCTTCACGTGAATCAATATTATCAGCTTTTCTAGCAGGTACAACAGGATTTGCAGAAGCATTGTGCAGGGCTTTCCATTCATCACATGAACAGATAGGCGGAGCACGATTTCTTTTTCGTCGAGGATAGGATTGGTAAACAGGCGGGTAGAGTCGGATATAGTTTGAGTCGAAAACAAGTAATTAAAAGCGGATAAATTATCCGGTCCGATATGACTTTTTGCATATGATCACTTTTGAGAGAATTTTTAGTCTCCCTAACTTGAGTAACCCCCAATTTAAGACTTTACAAATGTAAAAGTTAGACTCATTGGTTATCCATTGGTTACTCATTGTTTACCCATTTTCTAAATGGATAATATATTTTTTATCCATATTTGACCTGTTTATAAAAAGTTCATTGTCAAATCTATTTATTAGTAGATAATATGGGTAGTTAACTGTTTTCTTTTAACCATTTTGTCAGCCTCAATTGAGGAAATAGAGTACCAATTCTTTTGGAAACAATAGGAAATAGAACAGCAATGGTTATGAAAGTAACTGATCAAGCTACTTGAAATGACAAGCCTAAGCTACTATCTCATTGATTTCCTACAGAATTCATATTGTCGTCTGCATAAATTAGTGATAATGTTAGAGCATACAAAAGAATATATATGTAAATAAATCATTAATCATGTTGCATACATTAAAGCCAGATGCACAATTTTTTGTTTATGAAGCACGACCATGACAATATTTAACTACGGATAAATAAGTCGAAATAGAAGATTAAGAGAAGATACATAGAGAAAATTGAATGAGAAGAGTATGTTCCGAGTCATTCGATTGGAGTTTATGTTCAATAACTACGTAACTACGTTTATGTTCTTCATGTTCAGAAGAGTTTAAATGTCCCGGTCGTGCTCCTCTCTGATCTTGTTTGTTACAGGAGGGGAGAGAGAGGAGAGAAAAAAGAAAAAAAGTATATCTAAATCCCTTGATTGAATACACAAATAATAGATTGGAAGCCTTTTAAGGTGAATTGTATATATTTTTTGACTAAAATATATTTAGATCGAATAAATACCAAAATATATATATTTTTTGTTATAAGATTTCAAATAATGTATAGGAATGAAAAAATCCCATAAAAATTTTACCAATCTTCTGAGCCTAATGGGGTGATTAGATATATTTCTACTGTCTTCTCTGACATCACATGTCATTTGTGGTGGACAATGTTACATAGGAGCTCTCTTGTAGCACAACATGAGTATTGTTAATGGTTGTGAAGCCATTCATTTCTCAATTAAATTCCAACCCCTTTGTTATTGTCGAAGAATTCCTCACCATTTGGAACAGAGCGCAATCATCTTTTTTGTTTGTTTCTTCTTTTGTTGCTAATATAGTCGCCAACAAAATTTAGTAGCAAATAGCAAAATGTTTAAATAACACTCACTAAAGGGTCATTTGGCTTGTGGGTACTAGAAAAATATTCCCAAGATATATTTGCTATTATTTGTCCTATATTTAGTTGGCACTTTCACTTTCAGTGTATTAAAATCCGTATAATTAATCCTTATTCTAAGTATATATTACCCTATATAAGATATAACATAGAATAGCTAACTTATGTCAGTTGTAGCTATATCAGCATTATTAATCTCCTTAAAAGAATATCTCTGCATTATAATATAATCTTGCATAACTAGTCTGTGAATCAAATGGCCCCTAAAGAATTAGTGCTCGTAATGTAGAGATAGTTGCAACACATTAGCTTTGATTATTCACAAGGCCACTCAACTAAGTGTAACTGTCTATGAGAATTATTTTCATTCAACTAAGTGTAATTGTCTATGAGAATTATTTTTCTTTGTTTTGTAATGCAAAAGTTGCTTTGTAATGCAAAATATTTGACTTAAATAAAAGTTTGAAAGTGTAATGAGTGACCTTGTGTGTAAGATGGCAAAAACAAAGTGATTTTTCTTATACAAAACAAAGAAAAGTAATTTTCACAGACAGTTACCCTAGTTGAGTGACCTTCTGAATAGTCAATTCCAATCTCTGAAATTTTTTGCTATATAGTAATTGTTTATCCGTAAAACGGTACAGTTAAATTTATATGTGGTTTCTAGATATGTAAATTAATTTGATCTTGAAATAATAAAATAATTGAAGAATTATGCAATACTTAGCCTTGAGATGGATATGAAATAGCAGAAACAACAGTTCCTGGAACAGGGTTTCCGGGCACAACAACAACGAAATCAAAAAGCAAGAAGATAAGATTGTATTAAGCTTTGAATAGAATATAGCATAAGCTTGCTAGAAAATTCGTGTCCTTTACAATGATAACTGAGTCACTATTTATAGCTACGTCTAAGGAAGTAGGTCATAGGAACGTGCCCCTCTTTAATGTCAATTATGAGGGTCATTGATGAAGATGTAACGGTGAACATAAATGTCAAACTCCCTATAACGGGCAATCGTTCTTAATGCCACATAATATTCCCTATTAAATGATACCAGGTGAAGAGTATTTATCACATCTTTATGAGCGTTATTCGTTTCGGTGACAAACGAAACAGTTGCCTTCGGTATTGGCCATCCTCCCGTCTTGGGTTCCACGTGTCCCTCTTTTGGACGTCCATGAGTCATAACATATTTTACCTATACAGATAATCCCATGCTTTCCGGTAACATAACTTTGTGTTACTGGGAAGTTGGTAGAAACACTTTTTTGGCGGGAATTACTCTAACTCCCTCTGAAGGCTTATGATGGTTGATTAGACGCAAATCTCTCCGCATTTAATGCCTCGAGCACGCGTCATCCCACGATTCAGCACAACTTTGTCAATTATCGAGGTAATCATGGCCATGAATTTAGCCGCCAAAACTTTTACTTATACGCATCAACCTTCTTCCTTATACTCTATAATTTTCCAAGTTTCCCTTATCCGACTTGCATTCTGCTCTTCATCTTTTCTCTAATTCTCTTCCTCAAAGCATACCAGTTTTTCAAAGAACAAGAACAAGGCCGAGGACTCTACTTCTCCAACAATGGGCTCCGTCATTCCTAGAAGTTTTGTTACCATAAAATACTTCGAAGTGCCCTACTGCTAATCCTCGTACATGAGCCGTCAGTAGGTATCCTTCTTTCATACGTCCTTCTAGCATTCCTGCTGTGAAGGAAGACTGCCGCTGCCATGATTTGGATATTGTTGCTCTTGATCAATCGGAGCAAGTGACCCTACCCAAGGAGGATTTTACATATTTTTATATGTATCCCTTTACTTTGGGTGCATTCTCTTTATGTGGAGAGCTTGACTCCGTTATTGTGGAGTTTTTCCTCCGCTACCAGGTGTGTTTGGCACAAGTAAGTCCTTATGTGTGGAGGACGGTTGCTTGCCTTCGGTTTTTATGCCAGGAGACGGGAGAAGAGCTAACCTTAGCTTATATGATGTATCTTTATTCCCCAAAGATCTTTCGCGGGGGAATGATAAACCTCTGCAAACGTGGCCACCATGCTCTGTTATCTAGCATGGATGACGACAACGACCGTGGGTGGATGGGATGGTTCGTTGCAGTTTCCACCAACGATATCATTCCGGCAACGTCTTCATCCTTTTCGGCTGCTTGGAACCGCACTAGTAAGCTCTTTGTTTAATATTTCTTTTACTAAATATTCTTCTATACCCGTATTGATCCTCCATCCTTCGCCTGTTTCAGCAACTCGATGGATCCCACCGGTGGGTGAAGATTTGACCGGTGGGTCCATAAGATCTTGGATGTTACGACGCCTGAAACTCGCTTGTGGAAAGAACTGGCCCCTAAATACGGGTGGAAGGCCAAAAATCATGGTAATTCAAACTCACCTTGTTTTAATTTTTCATGTGAAGAAGTTGATTGATCCCTTCTACATTGTCTGTGAAATCAGGTCTACCCGCGGACTCTGTTGCTGTCCCCGAGGAGGACCTCTTGGCTGATCCTGCTGATGTGGCGAGGCTGCTTTAGAAGGCGCTTACTCGAACAGGTATCTGCGGGCCTTCGTCAGGTATAAGTGTATCATTATGGAGTCCCTGGTCGGAGGATAAACAACCAAAAAGTAGACGTTCCTCCGCGGCCGGAGAAAAGAATAAAAGGGAGAAGACTGCTGTTGTCGAGTCATCTCCGGTAGTGATGGTAGCTGGCCCTCCTTCCGGGCTGGTCGTAGACACTGTGATCATATCCGATAGTAATGGTAGCTGGCCCTCCAATTGTTGTGCCCAGTACTGCGGGGCTGAGTATCGGGTCCCTGCCGTCTTTGGTTGGTGAGAATCAAACAACCAACACTGCATTTGATGCTGGTGCTTCTCACTCTTCAATCCCATCAACTTTATCTCCATCTTCACCAACACCAGCAACTGCTACACCATTTCCATCTTCATCCACTCTTCCACCAGAAAGTCCTACTTCATTTCCATATTCATCCACTCTTCCACCAGCAACTGCTATATCATCTCCACCGCCCGCAACTCAATAAGGTGTTCCTCTTCCCCAGTCCCCAGTTTATGCGAATCTGGAGCAAAATTATGCTGCCCCTTCTGAAGATCCACAAAGGAGGAGGAATGTTACTCTTTCGGTTCCCACCGTATGCAACTTGCCATCCCGGCGGTTGGAACTTTCTAATTATCTGAAACCTTTGGCTTTAGAGAAAGATTGGGAAAAGATTCAGGTACTCTCGGGAGAGTTTTGTTGAAAAACACCATGCACAATGCCACAACGGTACATTCCTTCCTTCCTTTGTTATTTCTTCTATTTTGGCATGAACATATCCTGCGTTTTACCTTTATTGCTTTGTAGGCCAACTTTCTTGTTTCCGAGGGCCTTCAGAGGTTTATTGGTGAGAAAGAAGAGATTACCTTCGCATGGGATCAACTTTTGGCAGAGCAGGAGCAAAGTGTCGCTCACTTCTCATAACTGGAAGCCAAAGCTGTTGAGGCTGTTTATTGGAGGCTCGTTTGTCGCAAAGCGAGCAAGAAGTGGTAACTGTTAGCCAAGAAATTGGCCCACTGAGTGTTAGATTTGACGAAGCCAGGGCCAAATGGGCTGAATTCCATAACGTCATTCTTGCTGCAACCGAACGCGAGGCTGCCTTCGCTGAAAGATTGACTAACTTAGAGGCAACCTTCAACTCCAAAATTGAGGGGGAGAAACATGCTCAGTAGAGAAGTACATGAAAACTATCGAGCATAATTGGCTCTTTAGTTCAACTGTCCGAGACCTTGATGTTAGCCTCAAATCTGTTAGATCTGCCCAGGAAAGCCTTTTTGCCGAGGTAACCCAACTCAAAGAAGATTTTAAGCGCAGAGCGGCTTCCGTCGTTGTTGAGAAAACTTACGCTTTGTATAGCATGAGGAGAAAAACTTTGGAAGAGGCCAAAGCCGGTATCATTGACTTTGATTCTGAAATTGCTAAGGCCTGTGAGCTTAAGTTAGCTGCTTAAAGTGGTCTCCCAGCGAGGTCTGATGCTCCTAGTCCTTCTGGATCCGGTTTTGAGTTTTTGGGAACTAAAGAAGAATCGAAGGATGATGATGCTACAGGACAAACTAGTGAAGACCAGAATGTTGAGCCATCGATGGACCCATCTACTGCTCCCGGGGACGCGAACACTTCTCTTCCTCCAAGTTCCGGAGATACTGCAGTTTAACTTTTCTTTTCTTTTCCAATTCTTGTATCTATGCTGTTTTGGCATGTTATTGTAAATAAAAATATCTTTTTGCTCAAGTATTGTTTGAGTCTTTCTTTCATTTGAATATTCATGCAAGTCTTTAATCTTCGCATTTTCTTCCTTTTGCTTAAGAGTTTTGTGCAAGTTTTTTTGTTTGCGTCTTATTATGTGAAGCCTTGGGTGTATTTTTCCCGAAAGCATTTTGGCTCTAGGCATCAACCCTTTTTCTTGAGGGACTTTATAAGTATTTTCACAAGTTTACTTTTTGCGTCCTTTGTATACGGCTTCAGGTGTATTCTTTCCCGATGGCATTTTGATCCGGGCATAAAGTCTTCTGCAACCAACCCTTTAACGTGAGGGTTTTTATAAGGGAGGAACCTCTTATGTTTACGATGCTCTTGAACAATATGTCTCCTGTTCATTACGATGCTAGCATTTGAAATACTTGTTTAACTTTCAAATGACAAAGTTATTCATCGTTCAAACAAGAAAAAAGATGAAAACAAAAGGATTTCTTTTCATTTTATTCCTTCTATTTTCAAAAAGTACATACGCATTTGCAATGCTGAAAAGAAATTTCCATTACTTGAGGCTAACTTGTACAACTTGTTTTGTCCCGATGATATAATTATATTTCCAGTTTTTTGTTTCCCGATCGATGTGGCAGTCATTGTTTCCGTTCCTCATATCGTTCTCTCCCACTATTCGAATGCGAAGAACGCAAATTGGAACACTGAAAATCTTGTATCTTCGAAGATTCCACTGATGAATTACTAGATAATCCTTAACTTGGTAACATACTTTACTTCCCCGAAGGACTATCTAACAACCCTCTAGTGGTTTGTGCTCGTGAACGGTCAGGTAGACTTTTCTCAATAACAAACTTAACTTCCCGGTGAGAATTTTCTATAGAGAAAGATATTATCTAACCGTCCCCGAGTAGATCTTTGCTTGTGTGCCTTGCTATTAAAGTTTTATTACTGTTGTCTTCGTAGTATGCTTTTTGTTGCTGCCTCGTTAAAAACCTTACCAGAAAAACCCAATTGGGACAATAACTGAACGAAGGGAAAAAGAGTGTGATGTCGCCCAAACTCACACCACTAATTGGGATTGTGAGGCGGTCGATGCAATTATAAATATCCAACGCGAGTCGGGATCGATTCCACAGAGAGCTTATGTTGGATTAGGTACATATCTAGTCTAAGTGTATGATGTGCCCAAATTGCGCTTCCACATATTCAGTTGTTTCTTTCTTCTTCTAATCTTTTATGCTAATGCTAGTAATTGTAAAGCTAAGGGACAATATTTTTGGTATTGTTGTTTTTCAAGTTATAAAAGATCTAGGGTTGCGACTTCCGCCTAGTTGGTAACCTAACGCATTGAGAGCTTTAAGGCATGTTTGTTTTGTTGGGATATAATATACCAATCACACGCGATTACACTCTATATCTCTCTGTAGTTTGAGTGATTTTGCCCAATTTGTCTTTCTCAAGTCCAAATGGATATTTTATGAAACAAGTGATAGATGCTCAAGTACGGTCTTACTATCTCTAAATTCAACCCTTTAATTAGGGGCAATCAATTTCTTGAGTTTACCCCGATTTTTTGTTAGCCAAGTTTTCCTAGACTTAGTCTCTCTTTCTCAAGTAGAGACTAAGTCAATTAGGGATCAATCAATGTTTGCAACCATCAATTCTTAAATTCAAGCAAGAACTAGGCTAAATATCATATACCCAATCATAAATAAGCCCTAAATCAATCACCCATTAGGCGAGCTAAGGGTTTAGCTACTCATAGGCAAAAATGAAGAAATTAAAGAAGAAACTAAGATTAAACTCATAATAGATGATTAAGAGAAGAAGATATAATGTTAAATTAATAATCTATTACAAAGTTACCCAAAACAGTAAAACAAAAACGGTTGTATATTCTCAGGTGTTCCAACTTAACCTAAAAATGACAAAAAGATCTATTTATACCCTACAAGCACAAGGGCGTGGAGGTAAGTAACAACGGATAATTATAGGCGAGGAAGAACATCAAAAATTTTATTGGATATACGATATAATAAGCTCACAGCTTTACAAGAGTCAGAGGGTCTTCCCTAAGTACGACAATGAAAGACTAGCTGAGGAAATAAGGAAAAAGGCTTCAACCTAAGAACAGTGACCTAAAGAGGAAGTGGTCTTATAACAACAATCTCACAACAACATTGTATGCACCCCATAATAAAGTGGAAAGTATCGTGGAAAATATGTGTGGGCACTAAGATAAGCCAAGTATTCATGCAACAAGTGGCAGAACGACCAGGAAAAGCAATTGCTTTCATTTAAAGAAAGTTGAGAAGGAACAAAAGGAATTATTCGATCAATGATTCAGAGATAATTACATTGTGAATGCACCTAAGATTTTGGAGTATTATCCATGCAACATATATGTTGACAATCATACAACCGTAGAAGACTTCGGTATAAGTTGAAGGAAGGAATTGAGTCCAGGTCATAGACAAATGATTGAATTGTCAGAAGATTGTATTATGGATATTCCATAGCGTCCATAAACGGACAAGGTAATACCATGAGCCGCAGATCGGAAGATAGCTTAAGCCTACATAAATATTGATCAAAGGGAAGAGGAATCTAAAGAGTTACATCAACTAAGTAAGCCAGGAGTCTGATCATTGGACCAAAAAATAATAGATACCTTGATTGAGAATATAGTAGAGTCACTCTTAATATCAGAGGTGCAAGAGAGATAGTACAATAGCCATATTCTATAACGGCCCTATGATAAAGCCAGTTGGAATTGTACCATCCTTATAAGAAGTCAACATGAAGCTCTCCCCAGATTGTGTATGCACCAGAGGTGCAAGTATTATGATAGAGCTTTGAGTTGTGAATGTGAATTATATCTATGTGGAAGGGGAGGTCATGAAAGAGATAGAAGATGTGATGCAAGATTTTTAAGGTAAGTAAGGTAAATGTGAACAATGTATGAGATACTCAAATGCAAAATGTTGTGCATTGTCGATACTTCGGACAAAAGGCTAGAAGCATTGGGATTCAGTATCCAAGAATGATAGCGGCGTCGTTAGTGGCATATTTTCCATCCTATGGGTTCTAGGTATCGAGAGGTCTAGTTAAGAGAGTAAAGAGGAGTTAGAGACGCTGTGATGTCTCGCTTGATGTTCCAGAATAACATAAGGAAATCTATGGGGCAAGCAAGTTGAAGGAATGTTGCAAATAGTATAAAAAGATATATGTAGGTTGCAAACTAAAGTGTGGTAGAGCGACAAGGTTTTAGGAAGACAGGAGTAAGGATAAGAATGGAAGGTGACGAAAGTGGATAAGCCCTCAGGATTAAGCCCGTGAAAACAAGAGAGCTGATGGGTTCTCTAAATCATAGAAAGCTCAGTATAGCCTGAATGAACTCAAAGGAGTCTAAGACTAGTAGCATTTAGAAGAGATAAAATGCTGCCCTGGTAGTAGAATGAGGGTATAATTGTGATAGATGAAGGATGACATTTGATCCTTCGATTGAGTAATGATTTCATGAATTGTATAGGATTAAAAGACCCACGTAAGGTAAATCACATTGGGATGCTATGGAATACGATTTTGGAAGTATAGTATCGTATCGACCCCAGGTGGATCAGGAAAATCACTTCAAATGTTCCTCGAGGCAACATGGGCCCTAGTGATTACGTAAGAAGTTTCAAGTTATCAGTGGTAAATTGTAAATCAATAGGGGTGAATCAACAATGGATGGACAAAAGTCATAAAGTATGAGATGAGATTAGGCCATCGGTCTTAAGATGATCAGTAATGAGGAACATTAAAAGACTTAGATTTACTGGGATAAGCAACAAGAATAAGCTGGAATTTGGTAGCAGACCTCAAAAATGATAAATTGAAGTAAGAGTTATGGTATAGTATGACCTACCTAGATCCAGTAAAATCATGCGGATAAATAACCGGGTCTATGAAACAAGATATGGCAATATTCGTTAGTTCAATAAAGTATTGAGCAAAGAACTTCAGTGTACCTATGGATGCCCAGAGGGATATTTTGTCAAGATCTGTATATGTTCACAAAGTGAGAACTAGAGGTTGGCTAATAGCTGCAGGAAAAAAGGGAAAAGAGTCACAATGCACACATACAAGGTCAGAGTCGTACATGCTACGTGATAGAAGGTACAAGTCGTGGTGTGAGAAAAAGACTTAAAGGGGGGAAACTCCCTGGCCTTTGGATTGATTCAAAGAACAGTTGCCTAAATGGAAAGGAGAATATTAAAGTATTCGCAAGGGCTATAAGTTATGATAATGATAAGTGCATCAGTTAACATTCGAGGATGAATGTTCCGGGGGGGAGGGGGGGGATGATGTTACACCCCATGTTTTCGTAGCTGAAAGTACACCATAAGTAAATTGATGAAAGCTCGGAAATGAGATGTTACATCCCGCATTTTTGTACGTTGAAGTTTCGTCGTAAGTTAATCGACGTAAGTTCGTGAATGAGATTATTTTGAGATTATAAGCATTATGCTATTTCAAAAAGTTATGAGTAAATATGTGAAGGTAAGAGGGTAATAAAATTGAAGAAAATGAGTTTCGCCGAAGTTTGACATTTTGGGATAAAATACGGTCCAAGCTATAATACACTGTGTTTATGGACTAGTGCCATACAAGGTGCCACATGACCATGATAGTAAAGTATATAAGTTGTGCTAAAAATGAGTAGTATTTTAATTTGAGAGAATTCTTAATTATGTGGATAATTGGTTAGTTATTGGATTAGTGGGGGATTAATGAGTATATTATGGAAATGAGTGAATTTTTGGATAAAGTGTAACCCCCTTCCAACATGGCATACCAAAGAGGCATTGATGATGAGTCTTAAGTCACGAAAACAAGGTGGCATGTTAGGGGCTTTAGGCCAAATCTTAGTCATCACCTAGTGGGGCCCACACTCACCAAGGTTTAAGACATTCCTCTAAATCACTTAAATAGATTGGATATCTCTACAACATGAAGGATTAAGACTTCAATCAATTCATACAAGGATTCATGTAAGTAGCAACGTGAATCTCTTGAAACACAAATTCAAACGTGATTTCTTAGCACCTTAGCAACGTGAGATTTTGCAATTTTATGGGAGTATGGTGCAATCTTTCTCATGTAAGTAGCAACGTGAATCTCTTGAAACAAAAATTCAAACGTGATTTCTTAGCACCTTAGCAATGTGAGATTTTGCAATTTTATGGGAGTATGGTGCAATCTTTCTCAAGAATATCATACGGATTTTCCCCTACTTCGATCCGCCGCTATGTGTTCTTCACAAAAGACGTGTGTTAGAGGGAGGGATTGTCAAGAGAATCGACTCAGGTATGTTAAGGCTATCCCTTGTTTATTTTGGCATGATCTATACGACACAAACGAAACGAGCACATGCACAATTTTCACAAATGACTATATTCATAGAAATACTAGAGATGTTTATGTTCTTGATTTCCCATGTGTCATATTATTCTATCATCTGTTCATGAGTCTCAGAAAATACGTAAGTTGATAAAGTTTATTTCATGATATTAATCAAAGTCATAATGGTCTTATGATGTTCCAAAATAATTTATTGACGTACTTCTCATGCATTGCATTCATTTACATTGAGCCATGACCAGATCTTGTTATATACGTGTATATATATGTATATATGTATATGGGATATGGAAAAAGGTTACAACATTATATATGCACCACCACCTGATCAACTGGTATACGTTGATAATTTGCCCACAGTGACCGAGATGATATGATGAGATGCCCTTAGAGGCTTGATGATGTTATGAACAAAAGTACCTATGAACGACATGACATTCATATGCATATGCATGACACTATAAGTATTACATGATTTACAGAGTTATCCAGACTTACATGATAAGTCCTTTACTCCATATTTCTATTATTTACTGACTTTCATTCCTTACATACTCGATACATTATTTGTACTGACCCCCTTTTTCCTAGGGACGCTGCGTTTCATGCCCACAGGTCCCGATAGACAGGTCGAGAGTCCTCCCAGTAGGCTATCAGCTCAGTGGAAGATGTTGGTGCACTCCATTTCCTCCGGAGTAGCTTGTTTGGTCAGTATGATTTAGATGTGTATTGTTTGGTATGGCGGGGCCCTGTCTCAACCTTTATGATAAGTATGTACTCTTAGAGGCTTGTAGACAGATGTCATGTATACAGATACTTGTATGGCCTTGTCGGCCTATATCTTAAGTATATAATGGATCACATTAGCCTTATAGGCTCGTATGTCACATGTATGAGTTTCTATATCAGGTTGGGCCATTCTATGCCGGGTATTCCCTCATGTTTACTCTGGTTATCTCATGACGCCCCTTTTGGACCACTTACATATGATGATGTAATAAGAAAGATACGTTACGTTGGTACTCGGTTGAGTAAGGTACCGGGTGCCCGTCGCGGCCCATCGATTTGGGTCGTTACTGTGGGCAACAAGATTTGGCTTGTCAGACTGGCCAGCTGGTGCCTCTGTTGATGGTGCTGCTGGGTCTATGGGTAGTGATGGATTTGTCTCCATCAGTAGGTCAAATGGAAAATCACCCGTTGCTGCGATCTTCGTCACCTTCTTTCTCAATATCTCCACTAATTTCTTTGAAGCCTGGGATTTCCTCATCTTCTTCACCTGCTTGCCCAACTCCTCAATAGCTCCCCCATAAGGCTTTAGTGTATCCATAAGGGTCTTCTAGTTCTCTAGAATCTTCTTCAATGTTTCCTCCACTGATGGAGGGACCTGTGGAACTGCTGGAGCAGAGGACTGTGCTGCAACAATGCTGGATATGTCAGACATCTTAGAAGTGGTTGTCTGCATCCAGTTGTTGAGGCTCGCCAATGTCTGGGATACTCGCAATGCTGTGAGTGGATACGTGGATGAGGGTGGCACTGGTACTGGAGATGATGGTCTAGAAGATAAAGGTGGTGGCATGTCAATTGTCCAAGTGGAAGGACCGGCTGCTGTGGAAGGCATGAGAGCTGTAGATGGCTCAGCATCAGACTCTGGACCCACCACCGATGGCTCGTCAATTTGAACAACGGTGGTAGTGGCCTTACCCTTGAACTTTGGGTTGTCCACACCCTGCAGGTGGTACCATGAGAAGGGCTTCTTGGCCGTCACTTTTGTAGTAAATGTCTTTGGATCCACCTTTGCATCAGTGAAATATTCTATGAGGGTGTTGGGATATGGGTAGGAGCTTTCACCTTTTCGGATAGCTAATGTCATGTTGGTCGACATTATGGCACCCATATTTATTGGGTACCCGACCATAATAGATGCCACCAGAACTGCTCGGGGAAGTGGGAGATTGTTCTCATACCTGATTGGGTCAATACGGTTGCACACAAAGGTCTTACACCCTTTTGCTTCAAAATTTAAGGTTGCCTCGAGGATAGGAACCCCTGTCGTGATCCACTCTGGTGGTGGTCCTCCAGAAGCCAACATCTCAGCTAGCCAAGGGCGAACAACATCACCCATAGCAGGCTTCTCCAGGTACTGGATTGCCTCTACCTCCTCAAAGTCCAGGTAAGTGTTCAGAGTGCTGGAGTCGAATCTGACTTTCAAATTCCTCACCTTTGTTATTTTGGTACCCTTCTTGATGTGAGCCTGATTGGCATAGAACTCCCGTACCAAGTGCTCATTTGCATCTCTAACACTTTGGGTGAACCACATCCACCCCTTTCGCTCCCGGAACTGTCTAAGGACATTTGGATTGTGTTTACACAGATCCTTAATTAAGAACTGTTGCTCAAGTGTGAGTGATCTCTAGGTCCGCCACTCTCTGAATCTTGTGAAAGCCTTCAAACTCACAAATCTATCCTCCATTCTTCTCTCTTCTTGGACCTCTCTAGGCCGCCCACTCGAGTGTCACCTCCTCTACCATCATCTGTGACATCATCATCATCAATTGAAACTGGTGCAGGAGGAGTAGGTGTAGGGGAGGGCTCTGAACCCTGGCTACCGGCATCGGAATCCTTAGAAGAACTTGCCATAGTGGAGGGTTCGTTGCGCAATTGGCATTTCCTAGTGGTTTATGGTTGTAACGACCCGGTCGGTCATTTTGAGAGTTGGCGCCTCGATCCCCTAATAACTGCTTTCCCCACTTTTATATCTGCTTATGGGACTTGTCGGAATGATTAGTTGCAAAATTCGGAGAGTTTTTGGACACATAGTCCCTAATTATGAGTTTAAGCCTTAAAAATCGGACCGTAGTCGGAACTGTGTGAAGACGGATCCGTAATGGAATTCCGTCAACTTCGTTGATCCGTTGAGTAAATTTGGGGTTAGGATCATGTTTGGAATGTGTTTTCGAGGTCTGTAGTAGATATAGGCTTGAATTGGCGAAAGTTAGAATTTCGGCAATTTCGCCCGATAGGTGAGATTTTGATATCGGGCTCGGAATGGAATTTTGAGGGTGGCTGTAGGTCCGTAGTGTCATTCATGACCTGTATGTAAAATTTGAGGTCATTCGGACTAGTTTTGACGTATCTCGGCATCAGTTGTGGATTTTAGAAATTTCATAAGTTCTTAGGCTTGAATCCATGCATAATTGGCGATTTTGATATTATGTGATGTGTTATGAAGGCTCGACTAAGTTTGGATAAGGTATTAGGACTGGTTGGTAAGTTTGGTTGAGGTCTCGGGGATGTTTCGCATGCTCAACAGGTTGATCTTGGACTTAGAAAAACCAACTGAAGCATTGCTGGTTCTGGTGTTTCACACCTGCGGATGGGGCCTCGCAGGTGCGAAATTGACCTGGGTCAGTCAGAGTCGTAGGTGCGACAAGAGTTTCGCAGATGCGGCCCAGTGACCGCAGTGTGGCCCCAACCCTTTTAGTGAGATTTCGCACCTGTGATGTATTTTTCGCAGGTGTGGGACCACAGGTGCAGTCCAAGGGGGCACAGGTGCGGGATCACTGGGCAGTTTATACCAAATTCGAGGGTATGAAATTCATAGTTCTAAAAATGATTGGGAGCTCGGAATTTGGCAATTTTGAGTAGGTTTTGAAGAGAAGACTCATAGGTAACAATTCCTAACCTTATTTCACTTGTATATCATTAATCTATAGCAATTTATTCAATATAATCAATGAATTTGGGTGAAAAATCATGAAAATGGGAGGAAGGTTCCCCAAATAGAAATCTGAGAATTTAATGAGATTTTGACGTCGATTTTAGATGATTCTTGTTTCAGTGAGTTTGTGAGTGAATGGGTGTTCTAAATTTGTAACTTTCACTCGTTTTCGAGATGTGGTCCCAGGGAATGTTTTGGGCAATTTTCCTAATTTCGCGTATTATCCTTGAAATAATTAGCTAGATTGAATTCTTACAATGATATTTACATTATGCAATTGAATTGAATAGATTTGGTCCATTCGGAGTCGGGTACTCATGGCAAGAGCGTGTTTTTGAATTGAGTAGAGCAGTCGAGGTAAGTGGCTTGACTAACTCTGTGTTGGGGACTTTCCCTTAGGTTGTTTTGATACTATTTGTTGTATGGGCGCCGTGTACGTGAGGTGACGAGTACGTGCACGGGCGATATTTGCTAAAATTCCATTTTTCCTTCCATGCCATAAGTCATTTCACTCTTATTTCACTGTTTAATGTGCTAATTGTGTAGTTTAGATTAGGAAGGAGCATGTCTACCTGTTTTACCCGAATTCCCTATTTGATACTATATGCACCATGTTTAGTTAGTCCTATCCTTTGTCTTGCCTGTGACTTTTCTCCTGAACTGATTAAATTAATCTTATCCGGCATTCATTCGCATTTCATATTTAAATTGGGACTACAGATGTATTCCGGAAGCTTTCCCCCTGTACTGCATATTTAAATTGGGACTACAGACTTATTCCGGGAGCTTTCCCCCCGTACTGCATATTTATTTTGGGACTACAGACGTATTCCAGGAGATCCCCCCTGTACTGCATAATCATTTAGAACTACGGGACGATATCCAGGGAGATTCCACTTTGTGATATATATTGAGTTAAGCCGAGGATTTTCTTTACTGTAAACTTATATTGTTTTCTTAAACTATTTACTGTAGACATTACCTATCTTTTGTACTGTTTTAAACTGACTTATTTAGAAATCTAGTAGAGCCTTAACCTGACCTCGTCACTACTTGACCGGGGTTAGGCTTGGCACTTATTGGGTACCAAATGTGGTGTATTCATGCCCTTTCCTGCACATGTTTTTGGTGTGCACATCCATGTACGAGTTATCAGCCTCGTGGTTAGTCGCTGTTGCAGATTCTAGGAGACTGCAAGGTATTTCTGCCGCGTCCGCAAAATCTTCCGAGTCTCCTTCTATTCTATCTTGTGGAGACGTTTTTATGTACTTTTCCAGTTTTGTTAGGGCTACGTGACTGTCTGTGATATTCCGGGTTTTGGGAAGTTATGTTTTGTATGAGCTGAGCGGCCAGCACGTTACTTATGTCATTGCTCTTATCCCCTTTATTGCTTGCGTTTTATTTCAATTTTCCCCCGTTATAGTAGGCTTACCTAGTCGTAGAGACTAGGTGCCGTCACGACACCTTCGAAGAGTAAATCGGGTCGTGACAAGTTGGTATCAGAGTGTCTAGGTTCATAGGAGTCACAAGTCACAAGCTGGTTTATTAGAGTCTCGCGGATCGGTGCGGAGACGTACGTATCTATCTTCGGGAGGCTATGTAACTGTTAAGAACAATCATATTTCTTTGATTTCCTTGTCGTGATGTCAAAAAAATTCTAAAATTCTATTATGTTCTTTCCCATAGATGGTGAGGACCCGTACTGGGAGGACCGACGACCAGGCACCCGAGCCCCCTGCCAGAGCTGGCAGAGGCCGAGGTCGGGGTAGAGGACGACCACGCGGTGCAGCCTGAGCACCGGCGAAAGCAGCGATAGAGGAGCAGAGCCGACACAGGAGGTCTCTATTGCTGTTCCAGCCTTACAGGAGACTCTAGCTCAGTTCATGAGCATGTTCAGCACTCTAGCTCAGGCTGGACTACTTTCGACAGCTCCTCTTACATCTCAGGCCGGGGGAGGGGCATAGACTCCAGCAACCCGCACTCCTGAGCAGAGGGGACAAGTTGATCGGGCCCCGGAGTATATTACTATGCCCCCAATGGCTCCGGTACAACATGGGACCAGGGTAGCTGCTTCTGAGGCAGAGCAGCTTAGACTTGAGAGGTACAAGAAGTACCACCCACCTATTTTCAGCGGACTAGCTTCAGATGATGCTCTGGGGTTTCTTGAGGAGTGTCATCATATTCTCCGCACTATGGGCATTATGGAGACCAGTGGAGTTTCTTTCACCGCTTTCTAGCTGAGGGGAGCAGCATATCAGTGGTGGCGGGCCTATGAGCTGAGTAGTCCGGACGAGGCAGCCTCACTCACTTGGACTCAGTTTTCAGAGATGTTTTTGCGAGAGTATGTCCCTCAGAGCCTTATGGATACTTGGCGTGCGGAGTTCGAGTAGTTGCGCCAGGGTACTACAATTGTGTCGGAGTATGCAGTCCATTTCAGTGAGTTAGCTCAGCATGCACCAGCCTTGGTTTCCATAGTCAGAGAACAGGTTCGCCGCTTTATTGACGGACTTCACCCTAGTATTCAGACCAGGATGGACAGAGAGTTGGAGATGGATATCACTTATCAGCATGCAGTGAGTATTGCCAGGAGAGTAGAGGGCATGTTCGCCCGGGACCGAGAGGAGAGAGTGGCCAAGAGGTCTCGGGAGACTGGCAATTTTTCAGGAGCTCGTGCACCAGCAACATGTTACGGTAGGGGCTTTGTGGGTCGCCCTGTTCATTCAGCCCTTCCAGCAACCAGTGGTATTCCAGCTTCTCCTAGACCTCAGGAGTTCTATTATGCACCGCCAGTATCTAGTGTGCCTCCAGTTCGAGGTGCTATTACCGGCCTGTCCAGCAGGCCAACTCCTATTCAGTCTCAGCCGCAGCGTCCTCCGAGGGGTTTTTTTTATGTGCGGTGACACTCATCACGTGATTAGAGATTGCCCCAGGGCCAGGAGGGGTGCACCTCCACAGTCTTATCATCCTCCACGCGCTCCACCAGTCCCTCCGACTATTCTTCTAGCCCCAGCTGCCACTCTATCTCCTCAGTCAACTCGAGGTGGAGGTCGGGGAGGTAGAGGTCGCCCTAGAGGGGGAGGCCAGGCTAGATACTATGCCCTTCCAGCCCGTTTCGAGGCTGTTACTTCAGACTCAGTCATCACAGGTATTGTCCCTGTCTGCCATAGGGATGCATCGGTATTATTTGATCCACGATCTACGTATTCATATGTGTCCTCTTATTTTGCTCCACATTTGGGGATATCTCGGGATTCTTTGAGCTCCCCTATTTATGTATCTACTTTTGTGGGAGACTCTCTAGTTCTGGACCGCGTATATTGGTCGTGTTTGATTTCTCTTAGTGGTTTTGAGACCATGGCTGATTTGTTATTACTCAGCATGGTAGATTTCGATGTTATCTTGGGCATGGACTGGTTGTCGCCCCATTATGCTATTCTTGATTGTCATGCTAAGACCGTGACACTGGCTGTGCCAGGCTTGTCAAGATTAGAGTGGAGAGGTACCTTAAAGTATACTCCCGGCAGGGTCATTTCATTTCTTAAGGCTCAGTGGATGGTTGAGAAGGGGTGTGATGCGTATTTAGCCTATGTGAGAGATGTAAGTGCTAATACCCCTCTAGTTGAGTCAGTCCCAGTAGTGAGGGACTTTCCTGATGTATTTCCAGCTGACCTTCTGGGTATGCCGCCCGACAGAGATATTGATTTGTTGCTGGGCACTCAGCCCATTTCTATTCCTCCTTACCGTATGGCTCCTCCTGAGTTGAAGGAGTTGAAGGAGCAATTACAGGAGTTGCTTGATAAGGGCTTCATCAGGCCCAGTGTATCACCTTGGGGTGCTGCAGTGCTATTTGTGAAGAAAAAAGATGGCTCTATGCGTATGTGTATTGATTATCGGCAGCTGAACAAGGTTACAGTGAAGAACAGGTTCTTTGCCACGCATTGATGATTTATTCGACCAGCTACAGGGTTCCAGAGTATTCTCTAAGATTTATTTGCGATCTGGCTATCATCAGTTGAATATTCGGGAGTCGGACTTCCTGAAGACTGCCTTCAGGACCATGTATGGTCACTATGAGTTTCTTATCATGTCATTTGGGCTGACCAATGCCCTAACAACTTTTATGCTTTTGATGCACAGTGTTTTCCAGCCTTATCTTGATTCCTTCATCATTGTGTTTATTGACGACATTCTGGTGTATTCCCGATCACGGGAAGATCATGAGCAACACTTGAGGACCGTGATTCAGACTTTGAGGGAAAAGATATTGAATGCAAAATTCTCTAAGTGTGAGTTCTGTCTTGATTCAGTGGCATTCTTGGGCCACATAGTGCCTTGTGATGGGATCAAGGTAGATCCGAAGAAGGTGGAGGCGGTGCAGAGTTGTCCTAGACCATCTTCAGCTACGGAGATCCGCATTTTCCTTGGTTTGGCAGGGTACTACCATCGCTTTGTAGAGGGGTTTTCATCTATTGCAGAACCTATGACTAGACTGAACAGAAGGGTGCTCCGTTCAGGTGGACCGAGGAGTGTGAGGAGAGCTTTCAGAAGCTCAAGAAATCTTTGACTTCAGCCCCAGTATTAGTGTTGCCTACAAGTTCGGGGTCCTACACTGTCTATTGTGATGCCTCGAGGATTGGCCTTGGAGCAGTATTGATGCAGGACAGTTGGGTGATTGCCTACGCGTCCAGGCAGTTGAAGGTGCATGAGAAGAATTATCCGGTTCATGACCTCGAGTTAGCAGCTATTGTTCACGCCCTGAAGATCTGGCGTCCTTATTTGTACGGTGTTCCATGTGAGATTTTTACGGATCACCGGAGTTTGCAGCACTTGTTCAGATAGAAGAACCTCAATTTGCGCCAGCGGAGATGGTTGGAGTTACTAAAGGACTATGACATCACTATATTATACCACCCGGAGAAGGCCAATGTAGTGGCCAATGCCTTGAGTCACCGGGCGGAGAGTTTGGGGAGTTTGGCATATTTTCTGGTAGTTGAGAGGCCCTTAGTCTTGGATATTCATTCCTTGGCCAGTCATCTTGTGAGACTGAATCTTTTAGAGCCTTGTCGGGTTTTAGCTTGTGTGGTGGCTTGGTCTTCTCTTTATGAACGCATTCGAGAGCGCCAGTATGATGATCCCCACCTTATGGTTCTTCAGGACAAGGTTCGGCGAGGTGACGCCAGGGTGTGACTATAGGAGATGACGGTGTGATGAGGATGCATGGTAGGATCTGTGTGCCTAATGTGGATGGGCTTCAGGAGTTGATTCTTGAGGTGGACCATAGCTCGCGGTATTCCATTCATCCGGGTATCACGAAGATGTACCAGGATCTGAGACAACACTATTGGTGGAGAAGGATGAAAAAGAATATAGTGGAGTTTGTGGCCAAGTGTCTCAACTGTCAGCAAGTCAAATATGAGCATCAGAGGCCAGGAGGGTTACTTCACAGATTGAGCTTCCAGAGTGGAAGTGGGAGCAGATCACCATGGACTTTGTGGTTGGACGTCCTCGGACTTTGAAAAAGTTTGATGCTATTTGGGTGATTGTGGATCGGCTGACCAAGTCAGCCTATTTCATTCCAGTGTTGATTACATACTCCTCCGAGAGGTTGGCAGAGATTTATATCAGGGAGATTGTTTGACTCCACGGTATTCCAGTATCTATCATTTTAGACAGAGGTACACAGTTCACCTCACGATTCTGGAGAGCCGTTCAGTAGGAGCTAGGCACCAGGGTAGAGTTGAGTACAACCTTTCACCCTCAGACAGACGGGCAGTCCGAGCGCACAATTCAGATTCTTGAGGACATGCTCCGTGCCTGTGTGATGGATTTTGGAGGGTCATGGGACCGATACTTTCCTCTTGTAGAGTTTGCTTATAGTAACAACTACCAGTCCAGTATTCAGATGGCGCCGTATGAGGCTTTGTATGGTAGACGGTGCCGGTCCCCAGTGAGATGGTTTGAGCCGGGCGAGGCCCGATTGTTGGGTACAGATTTGTTCCAGGATGCCTTGGACAAGGTGAAGGTGATTCAGGAGAGACTTTGCACAACTCAGTCCAGGCAGAAGAGTTATGCAGATCAGAAGGTTCATGATTTTGGAATTAATGGCTGGTGATCGGGTTTTGCTTCGGGTATCTCCTATGAAGGGAGTCATGAGGTTCGGGAAGAAGGGTAAGCCGAGTTCGAGATTCATTAGTCCTTTTGAGGTATTGCGGCGTGTTGGGGAGGTTGCTTATGAGCTGGCCTTGCCTCCCAACCTAGCAGGAGTTCATCCAGTATTCCACGTCTCCATGCTCCGGAAGTATCACGGTGACCCGACCCATGTTTTGGATTCCAGTTCAGTCCAGTTGGACAAGGACCTATCATATGTTGATGAGCCATTAGCTATATTGGATAGACAGGTCAGAAAGCTCAGGTTAAAGAATATTGCATCAGTCAAGGTTCAGTGGAGGGGTCAGCCGGTCGAGGAGGTGACTTGGGAGACCGAGAATGATATGCGCAGTCAATACCTCATCTTTTAGAGCTTCAGGTATGTCTCTATACTCGTTCGACGACAAACGTTTTTCTTAAGAGGGGGAGAATGTAACGACCCGGTCAGTTATTTTGAGAGTTGGCGCCCCGATCCCCTAATAACTGCTTTCCCCACTTTTGTATCTGCTTATGGGACTTGTTGGAATGATTAGTTGCGAAATTCGGAGAGTTTTTGGACATATAGTCCCTAATTATGAGTTTAAGCCTTAGAAATCGGACCATAGTCGGAACTGTGTGAAGACAAATCCGAAATAAAATTCCGTCGACTCCATTGCTCCATTGCTCCATTGCTCCGTTGAGTAAATTTGGGGTTAGGAGCGCGTTCAGAATGTGTTCTCGAGGTCTGTAGTAGATTTAGGCTTGAATTGGCGAAAGTTAGAATTTCGGCGATTTTGGCCGATAGGTAAAATTTTGATATGGGGCTCAGAATGGAATTCCGAGAGTGGCTGTAGGTCCGTAGTGTCATTCATGACCTGTGTGTAAAATTTGAGGTTATTCGGACTAGTTTTGACGTATCTCAGCATCAATTGTGGATTTTGGAAATTTCATAAGTTCTTAGGCTTGAATCCATGCATAATTGGCGATTTTGATGTTATGTGATGTGTTATAAAGGCTCGACTAAGTTTGGATAAGGTATTAGGACTGGTTCGTAAGTTTGGTTGAGGTCTCGGGAACCTCGGGGATGTTTCGGATGCTCAACGGGTTGATCTTGGACTTAGAAAAACCAGGTGAAGCATTGCTGGTTCTGGTGTTTTGCACCTGCGGATGGGGAGCCGCAGGTGCGGACGGGGCCTCGCAGGTATGGAATTGACCTGAACCACAGAGCGGCCCAGTGACCGCAGGTGCGGCCCCAACCCTTTTAGTGAGATTTCGCACCTGCGATGTATTTTTCGCAGGTGTGGGACCGCAGGTGCGGTCCAAGGGGAAGAAGGTGCGGGATCGCTGGGCGGTTTATACCAAATTCTAGGGTTTGAAATTCATAGTACTAAAAACGATTGGGAGCTCGAGAGTTAGCGATTTTTAGTGGGTTTTGAAGAGAAGAGTCATATGTAACGATTCCTAACCCTATTTTACTTGTATATCCTTAATCTATAGCAATTTCTTCCATATAATCAATGAATTTGGATGAAAAATCATGAAAATGGGAGGAAGGTTAAATCTAAGAATTTAATGAGATTTTGACATCGATTTTCGATGATTCTTGTTCGAGTGAGTTCGTGAGTGAATGGGTGTTCTAAATTTATAACTTTCACTCGTTTCTGAGACGTGGGCCCAGGGGACTTTTTGGGCAATTTCCTAATTTTTCGTATTATCCTAGAACTAATTAGCTAGATCGAATTCTTACAATGATATTTACATTATGCAATTGAATTTAATAGATTTGGGCCATTCAGAGGTTGTTACTCGTGGCAAGAGCGTGGTTTTTAATTGAGTAGAGCAGTCGAGGTAAGTGGCTTGCCTAACTCTGTGTTGGGGACTTCCCCTTAGGTTGTTTTGATACTATTTGTTGTATGGGCGCCGTGTACGTAAGGTGACGAGTACGTGCACGGGACATTGTTGCTAAAATTCCATTTTTCCTTCCATGCCATAAATCATTTCACTCTTATTTCACTGTTTAATGTGCTAATTGTGTAGTTTAGATTAGGAAGGAGCATGTCCACCTGTTTTACCCGAATTACCTATTTGATACTATGTGCACCATGTTTAGCTAGTCCTATCCTTTGTCTTGCCTGTGACTTTTCTCCTGAACTGATTAAATTAACCTTATCCGACATTCATCCGCATTTAATATTTAAATTGGGACTACGGACGTATTCCGGGAGCTTCCCCCCTATACTGCATATTTAAATTGGGACTACAGACGTATTCTGAGAGCTTTCCCCCTGTACTGCATATTTAAATTGGGACTACGGACTTATTCCGGGAGCTTTCCCCCTGTACTGCATATTTATTTTGGGACTATAGACGTATTCCGAGAGATCCCCTCTGTACTGCATAATCATTTAGAACTACGGGACGGTATCCCGGGAGATTTCACTTTGTGATATATATTGAGTTAAGCCGAGGATTTTCTTTACTGTAAACTTATATTTTTTTCTTAAACTGTTTACTGTAGACATTACCTATCTTTTGTACTGTTTTAAACTGAATTATTTAGAAATCCAGCAGAGCCTTAACCTGACCTCGTCACTGCTTGACCGGGGTTAGGCTTGGCACTTACTGGATACCAAATGTGGTGTACTCATGCCCTTTCCTGCACATGTTTTTCGTGTGCAGATCCAGGTACGAGTTATCAGCCTCGTGGTTAGTCGCTGTTGCTGATTCTGGGAGACTGCAAGGTATTTCTGCCGCGTCCGCATAATCCTCCGAGTCTCGTTCTATTCTATCTTGTGGAGACGTTCTTATGTACTTTTCCAGTTTTGTTAGAGCACAGTAGTGTTAAAAGCTTGTGACTGTCTGTGATATTCCGGGTTTTAGGAAGTTATGTTTTCTATGAGCCGAGCGACCAGTACATTACTTATGTCATTGCCCTTATCCCCTTTATTGCTTGCGTTTTATTTCGATTTTCCCCGTTATAGTAGGCTTACCTAGTCGTAGAGACTAGGTGCCGTCACGACACCTTCGAAGGGTAAATTGGGTCGTGACAATGGTGGTTGGGACTGGGCCTCAGGATGTACCTCCATCGAATGACCCTCGTAGGCTTCCCTAGACGGGGCATATGAACTGGATTCTGAGGGTTCTGTAGCCCTACCTCCCCTAGTGGTTGGCTTTTTGGCTATGGCTTTTAATTGCACTCCTCGTGGGTGAGTGTCCTTTCCTCGACTCGGGAGGGTTCACCTCTCCATTTGGATGTATTGCCTCTACCACATGATCGAACCATTATCTTCAATTCAAGGCATATAAGTTAGTTAGACAGTGTAAATAGTTGCATGATAGTTTCAGGAAAACAGTTTACAGAAGAGACAGTGTGGACCGTACAATATTGAATGCGACCGCAGACTGCCATGTGCGGACCGCAAAATTTCAAAGTGCCGATCGCACATCTCAAAGTAAAGACCGCTGAGTGCGGCTGCACAATTTCAAGTTGAGAACACTGGTTTTCTGAAGTTCCAAAGTGCAGTCGCACACATTTTTCTGCGGCCGCACAATTTTTCTTCGGGACCGTACAATTTTGAGTGCGGTCCGCACTTTTCAAGCAACATTTTTGCGCTAATTTAAAGATCTTCGGACCGCACAATTTTGTGTGCGGCCACACAATTTGATATTAGGCGGCACTGACTTTAGGTTTCTTGCATTTTTTTCACATATTAGACATGGTATTTGCAAATAAAAACGATCAATGGTCTACCCAGTCCCTAATGAATATACATGAAATTACCCACACTGTTTTAAGCACATAGGAAGAACATTTGACATTTTTAGGCCTAAAAATAACTAAACTAATAAAAACAAAAATTTAATTAAAATTTAAGAAAAATCTAACATGGATTGAACATACTAGATGATGAAGGATGCAAGTGAGAATCTAAACTTGATGAAACGAGTGGGAGTGTGGAGTGTGGAGTGTAGAGTGTGGAGTGTGAATTATTTTGTAATGCACAATGTTTGGTTAGGGCTCAAGAACTCAGAGAGTGTAAAGTGTGAATAGTGTTCAAAATTCCTATTTATAGTTTGACCAAGTCGGTCAAAAAGTAAGCTGAGTGTCCCTTCACAATTTTGAGTGCTGTTCGCACTCTTTACGTGGTCCTTGGCTGAGATTCTGCGGTCCACACAAAAGTGAGTGCGACAGCAGAAATTTGTGCGGTCCGCATAGTTTTGTGTGTGGTTGCAGAATGGCCTATTCTTTGCAACTCAAAACTTCAGAGAGTTCACACTTTTGGGTCTCCTGTTTTGCGGCCACATAAAGAATTGTACGGCCGCAGAGTCTTCTCTGCGGTTGCATTCAAAATTGTGCGATCGACACAATTAATGTGCAGTCCGCACTTTTTTCAACACTTGGCCAATTTTTTCGAGCACAGTACCTGCAATGCACTCTCATTCCTGCAAATCACTTAAAAACCACTTAGCTCAATACAAAACCTATCTAAAAAGGAAGAAAATGAAAAATGAAAAATGAAAAATGAAAAATGAAAAATTAAAAGAAACATAGGTTACTTCCTAAGAAGTGCCTGATTTAACGTCGCGGCACGATGCAAATTACCATCAATTACTTGAAATAGAGTAACACCACGACGTGGCCATCATCAACTTTTCGAAGATAATGCTTCACCCAGTGACCATTGACTCTAAACACTTCATTATTTTTATTTTTCAAGTCTAATGCACCAAAGGGTGTCACATGCACAACCTCAAATGGACCACTCCACTTAGACTTCAACTTTCCCGAAAATATCCGCAATTGAGAATTGAACAATAACACAAGATCACCTTCTTTGAACTCCTTGTTTCAGATGTACTTGTCATGAGGTACTTCATCTTGTCCTTGTATAAGGACGAACTTGTATAAGCATGGTACCAGAATTCATCAAGCTCATTCAATTGTGCCACCTTTTTGTTGGCGGTGACATCCCATTCAAGATTAAGCTTCTTCAATGCCCACATAGCCTTGTGCTCAAGTTCCACCGGAAGGTGACAAGCTTTCTTGAACACTAATCGGTACGGAGACATACCGATCAGTTTTTTGTAAGCTGTCCTATAAGCCCAAATAGCATCATCAAGTTTCTTTGACCAATCCGTCCGGTTGGCATTCACTGTCTTTGACAAAATACTCTTGATCTCTCGGTTGGAGACTTCCACTTGCCCGCTTGCTTGAGGATGATAGAGGCTCGACAATTTGTGAGTAACACCACACTTTGTGAGTAAGGTATCAAAATCTTTGTTGCAAAAGTGCGATACCCCATCACTAATAATGGCTCTTGGAGTATTGAATATCGTGAAGATGTTCTGTTTCAATAATTCCACCACACTTCGAGCTTCATTGTTGGGTAAAGCCACAACTTCAACCCACTTTGACACATAATCCACAACTACCAAAATGTAAGTGTTCCCACAAGAGCTCACGAACAGACCTATGAAACCAATGCCCCACACATCAAAAATGTCAATCTCCAAGATAATGGTGAGGGGAATCTCATTTTTCTTAGAAATCCCACCGGACTTTTGACATTCATCACAACGCTTGACGAGATCGCTAGCGTCCTTGTAAACACTAGGCCAATATAATCCACAACTCAACACTTTTGTTGCCGTTCTAGCTCCACCATGGTGACCACCATATGGTGAAGAGTGTCAAGCCTCAAGAATTTCCTTTTGTTCCTCCTCCGGTATATATCGTCGGATCACACCATCGATACAAATTCAGAAGAGATACGGCTCATCCCAATAATAGTCAAGGCAATCCCATTTGATTTTTTTCCTTTGGTTTGAAGAGAACTCATTCGGTACAATACCACTCACAATATAATTGGTAAGTCGGCGAACCTTGCATCCCGATCATTGAAATGGCTAGAAGTTGCTTGTCGGGGAAGGAATAATTTATCTCAAGTTCGTCATGTGGCCTCCCCTCCTTCTCCAAACAAGACAAGTGGTCCACCACTTAGTTTTCACTACACTTGCGATCTTGAATCTCTAGATCAAACTCTTGCAATAGAAGCACCCACCGTATTAATATTTCTTTAGAATCTTTCTTGCTCATAAAATATCGAAGCACCGCATGGTCGATGTGTACAATCACCTTTGCACCCATCAAGTATGGGAGAAACTTATCCATAGCAAAGACAATAGCAAGGAGCTATTTTTCAGCCACTATGTAGTTGACTTGGGCATCATTCATGGTTTTACTAGCATAGTAGACCAGATGGGAAATTTTGTTGATACGTTGCCCTAACATTGCTCCAACCACCACATCACTTGCATCACACATGAGCTCGAAAGGCAAGCTC
Source organism: Nicotiana knightiana (assembly GCA_005239525.1). Classification (NCBI taxonomy): domain Eukaryota; kingdom Viridiplantae; phylum Streptophyta; class Magnoliopsida; order Solanales; family Solanaceae; genus Nicotiana; species Nicotiana knightiana. The sequence continues at coordinate 64,762 of ML420798.1, read as the reverse complement.
CAATCCAGTGCGCTGATAATAGGAGTGGTAGTCAATTTCAACTTGAGGAATTCGAATGCCTTCATACAATCCTCGTTGAAATGGAACTTGACATCCTTCTCCAAAAGTATACACAACGGGTTTTCCACCTTAGAAAAGTCCTTGATGAATCGGTGATAGAACCCCGCATGACCCAAGAAACTTCTCACTCCCTTCACTGATGTAGGGGTGGGAGTTTGGAGATCACCTCAATTTTGACCGTGTCGACCTCAATACCATTCTTTGAAATCTTGTGGCCGAGGAAAATGCCTTCCTCGACCATGAAGCGACATTTCTCCCAATTCAAAACCAAGTTTGTTTTCTCACATCTTGCCAATACTTTGTCCAAGTTGTCAAGAAATCATAAAATAATTCCCGACCACGGAAAAGTCATCAATGAAGACCTCAAGAAAGTCCTCCACCATGTCTGTGAAGATAGCCATCATACACTGTTTAAAAGTCGTTGGTGCATTGCATGACCCAAATGGCATCTGCGAGAATACGGAAGTGCCATAGGGACAAGTGAAATTAGTCTTTTCATGGTCCTTCGGAGCAATAAGAATTTGATTGTAGGCGGAATATCCATCAAGGAAACAATAGAAAGCTCGTCCGGCCAACCTATCAAGCATTTGATCAATAAATGGAATCAGGAAATGATCTTTCAGAGTGACTTTGTTGAGCTTCCTATAGTCCATGCACACTCTCCACCCGGTGACTGTTCTTGCCGGGATCAACTCATTCTTGTCATTTGTAACCACAGTCATGCCCCCTTTATTTGGGACACATTGCACCGGAGAGGTCCACGAGCTATCAGAAATCGGGAAAACAACCTCGACATCCAACCATTTTATGATCTCCTTCTTCACCACCTCTTGCAGTGCTTCATTTAATCCTCTTTGATGTTCAACAGAGTGTTTGGCATGCTTCTCCAAAATAATCTTGTGCATGCAAAAGGCGGGGCTTATACCCTGAATATCCGCCAATGACCATCCTATAACTTTCTTCCTCTTTTGGAGCACCACCGAAGTAAAATCTACCTGCACGCTAGTCAAGCAAGAGGAAAGAATAATAGTTAAAGTAGAATACTCATACCTGAGATGTGGAAGAAATGGCTTTAACTCCAAAGTGGGAGACCCTTCGATTGAGGGCTTTGTTGGAGGAGTCTTCCGGTTCTCAAGATCTAAGGACAATTTTTGGGGTTTAGAAGTATATGACCCCATTCCTTGAAATGCATTTACATATTCGACATAGCTTTCCTTCTCATCATCATCATGATTAAGTAATAGAGCTTCCAAGGTATCATCAACATTCATCACAACACAAGCATCATCAACAATCACTTCAGTCACTAAGTCCACAAACGAACAAACTTCATTGCTAATTGGTTGCCTCATAGATTTGCACACATGGAAAACCACCTTTTCATCACCCACCCGGAAGGTGAGCTCACCGGCTTCCACATCAACAAGAGCCTTCCCCATAGCAAGGAAAGGTCTACCCAAGATAATAGGCACCTCATAGTCCACTTTGCAATCAAGAATCACAAAGTCCGCCGAAAGGATGAACTTATCAACATGAATCAACAAATCATCAATAATACCCAATGGTCTGTTCATAGTAAGATCCGCCATTTTTAGCCTCAAAGATGTGGGTCCTGGTTGCCTAATTCCCAAAGTTTTGAACATCGAGTAGGGCATCAAGTTGATACTTGCCCCTAAATCACATAGAGCTTTGGAAAAGTCGGCGCTCCCAATAATGTAAGGGATTGTGAATGCACCGGGATCTTCCAATTTCAGAGCCATTGAGTGAACAATAGCACTCACTTGATGTGTCATCTTGACAATCTCACAATTCATTGATCTTTTCTTTGTCACCAAATTCTTCACGAGCTTTGCATAACCGGGCATTTGTTCTAACGCCTCAATCAGTGACACATTAATGGATAATACATCATATCAATAAACTTCTTGAATTGGTTTTCACTATTTTTCTTGGCGAGCCTTTGAAGGTATGGAGAAGGAGGCCTTGTCAATGGTGGCTTGGCCTTTGGCACTACCGGGTCCGTCTATGTCAATCATGTGTTCCCTAGATGCACTTCTTCTTGGGTCTCCTCCATATTTTCATCAATCTCAATTCTCACTTCTTCATTAGATTGAACCACATTGCTTGGAATTTCATCTTTTTGATTCACTACATCATCATCCACAACTCTTCTTTGGTTTGAGGTTGTTTCCTCCCCATCTTTTCCACTCCGTGTGTTACGGCCATGGCTTGTCCCGTGTTGTTCCCACCCTTTGGATTCACCAGCGTATCACTAGGTAGTGCCCCCTCAGGGCGAGTGTTTAAAGCTTGCGAGATTTTCTCTAATTGAACCTCCAAATTTCGGATTGAAGTGTTGTGACAGGCTAGTTGAGCATCAGAGTCGGCATTTTTCTTCATCATTCGTCTGAACATATTTTCAATCCGTCCCATCTAACTATTGGAAGATCTAGAACCATGGGACGGATAAGGAGGCAGGTTGCTTAGTTGTTGTTACATCGGAGGCCTTTGAAAGCCCGACCCTCGATTCCCTTGGTCATTATTATTCCAACTCCCTTGGTTGTTGCCTCCAAAGTATCCTTGATTTTTACCACCCCAATTGCCTTGATTTCCTTGATTATTCCAATTGCCTTGATTATTGTTATTGTTCCAATTACTTTGATTGTTGTTACCACAACTCCAATTGCCTTGGTGGTTTTGATTGTTCCAATTTCCTTGGTTTCCTTGAGAACGCCATTGTTGTTGATTCGGGCCTTGAGAATTATTTCTTTGCCCTTGGTAGTTGTTGACATATTGCACTTCTTCTTCTTGATCAATGTACGAATCACCTTGGCCAAACCCGCTATTATCTTGCACAAATTGTTCCGCATGGTTTTGCACTTGTTAACCTTTTTGCCTTATTTTGTTTATCATCATATTCACACCTTCTATTGCATTCACTTGCTTAGGACCTTGAGATTTTTGAAGTTGAGCTTTGGCTAATTGATTCATTGTGGTCATCAACTCGGCAATTTCTTGCCCATGATCATGCAATTCCTTGTGTAGGCGAATCACATTTGGATCACCTTGAGGAAAATTAGCTCTACTTTTCCATGCCGATGAAGTATCCTCCATTTAATCCAAGATTTCACAAGCTTCGGCATATGGCATTGTCATGAAATTCCCACCGGCAAGTTGGTTGACCACACATTGATCTGTAGTGTTGATCCCCCTGTAGAAGGTTTGTTGGATCATGGCCTTAGTCATATCATTATTCGGGCACTCTTTAACCATGATACAGTACCTCTCCCAAATCTCGTGCAAAGGCTCACTGGGTTTTTGCTTGAACACTAGAATTTCATCCCGAAGTGTAGCCATATGCCTGGGAGAAAAGAACTTGGCAATGCATTTTTTCGCCAATTCATCCCATGTATGGATGAAATGGTTTGTTAGTCTTGCTAACCAATCCAAGGCTTTCCCCCGTAGAAAAAAGGGAAATATCCTCAACCTTAGCGCATCCTCGGAGACGTTGCTCTGTTTTCTCCTCCAACAAGTATCCATAAACCCTTTGAGGTACTTGTATGCATTTTGACTCGAAGCCCCGATGAAGAATCCCTGTTGCTCAGGTAATGTAATCTTCACATTGGTGATTTGGAAGTTTCCCGCCATAATGCAGGGCGGGCCTATGGAACTTGTGTAACCTTCATTCGGCAACACCAGGTGTTCAACCGCTCTTGGAGGAGGTGGGGGAGGGATGAGAATATTATCATGAGGCAGTCGACCTCGCCTATTTTCTTGAGGTTCAGGATGTACCTCATCACCTTGGTCATCGTCCACTTCCTCCCCCAATGGCAAATTTTTGAGAGGATCCTTTTTGAGAGCCAATTTTGTACCTATAATCAATTCACAAAAAAATTAGTAACATGGAAGGAAAAGAAGACAAGTCACACACAAAACCAAATATATAGCTAAATCCGTTTTTAGCTCCCCGTCAACGGTGCCAAAAGTTGATTTCGCCCAAACTCACACCACTAATTGGTATTGTGAGGCGGTAGATGCAATTATAAATACCCAACACGAGTCGGGGTCGATTCCATGGAGAGCTTATGTTGGATTTGGTATATATATAGTCTAGGTGTATGACGTGACCAAATTGCGATTCCACATATTCAGTTGTTTCTTCTACTTCTAATCTTTTATGCTAATGCTAGTAATTGTAAAGCTAAGGGACAATGTTTTTGGTATTGTTATTTTTCAGGTTATAAAAGATCTAGGGTTGCGACTTCCGCCTAGTTGGTTACCTAACAGATTGATAGCTTTAGGGCGTGTTTGGTTGGTTGGGATATAATATAGAAATCACACGTTATTACTCACTCTATAACTCTTGGTAGTTTGAGTGATTTTTCCAGATTTGGCTTTCTCAAGTACAAATGGGTATTTTATGAAACAAGTGATAAATGCTCAAGTGGGGTCTTAGTATCGCTAGATTCAACCCTTTAATTGGGGCTATCAATTTCTTGAGTTCACTACAATTTCTTGTTAGCCAAGTTTTCCTATACTTAATCTTTCTTTCTCAAGTAGAGACTAAGTCAATTAGGCATGAATCAATGTTTGCAACCATCAATTCTTAAATTCAAGCAAGAACTAGGCTAAATATCTTATACCCAATCATAAATAAGCCCTAAATCAATCACCCATTAGGTACCCATACTAGGGTTGGGTCACAACCCTAGCTAAGGTTTAGCTACTCATAGGCATAAATGAAGAAATTAATATGAAACTAAGATTAAACTCATAATAGATGATTAAGAGATGAAAATCTAATGTTAAAATGATAATCTCTAACAAAGTTACCCAAAACAGTAAAAGAAAATGTATATTCTCAGATGTTCCAACTTAACCTAAAAATGACAAAAAGATCTATTTATACCCATCTAAAATTATCGGACAAAATTCCCATGCAGAGGTTGTGCGGCCGCGCAATTCTGTGTGCGGTCCGCACTTTGAAGGTGACTTCACAGGGTGTCCTTCTACGGCCACATAATTCTGGGGTGCGGCCGCACTTCTTTTGATTGTGCAGACCGCACATTTCTGAGTGCAATCACACTCTTGGATTTGACTTGGACCTGGATGATTTATGTGGTCCACACATTTATGAGAGCAGTCGCACTTTCGGATTCTACGGCCGCACAATATAGTGCGGTCAGCACTTCTTCAGGCCCCTAAAACACCATCTCTCTAAACTCTGTGTTCTGCGGCCGCACAATAATTGTGCGGTCGGCACAATAATTATGCGGTCGGCAAAATAATTGTGCAGTTGGCACTTCGTGTAGGAATTTTGAAAGTGGCTCTTCACAGTCTGCGGCCACACACAGTATTGTGCATTCCACACTTTGGTCCATTTTGCCTTGTTTTGGTCCTTGTCCAATTTTACTCTTCTTGAGTTGATTTTCATTTATTTGGCTCGTTTCCCAATATTCATGCAAGAAAGCACATTTCATTAGTTCTGGGAAATACCTTTAAGCATTTTTGAGCTAAAACGTAAGTAAAAGAGAGCAAATAAGCAGGCAAAATGCCTACTTATCAGAGTGCAACACATACTTTCCGCTCGGATACTGTTTATCAGCAATAATATCTTTTGAGGTGCGCCATGTTCCAATTGCTGGTAACTTTTCTCCATTTTGGTTCTCCAATTTTTATGAACCGTTCCCGATGACAGCTGAAACCCGGTAGGGGCTTTCCCATGTTGTACCTAGCTTCCCTGTGTTGAGTTCCTGACTATTTTGAGTTACTTACCTTAGGACCAAGTATCCTACTTTGAAATAGCAGAGGTTGGTTCTTCGATTATAATATTGCTTCATTCCTTACTTTTGAGATGCCATTTTATATGCGCCAAGTCCCTGCGGTCATCGAGTAGCTCCAAATTGACTAACATTGCTTCGTCGTTTGATTCTTCATCTTCTTGGAAATATCTCAAGGTGGGTTCCTCTACTTCCAGTGGGATTAAAGCTTCTGCACCGTACGCAAGGGAAACAGGAGTTTCTCCTGTGCTCAATTTAGCGGTTGTTCGGTATGCCCATAAAACTCCAGATAATTCCTCGAGCCAATTACCTTTAGCCGGTTCCAACCTTTTCTTGAGGTTTTGTATAATCACTTTGTTTGTTGACTCTGTTTGACCGTTTGTGCTTGGATGATAGGGTGAAGATGTGATCCTCTTTTTTTAAATATTAGAGGAACTTTGTGACTTTTGCACGGATAAATTGTGGCCCATTATCACTTGCTATCTCTTTTGGTATTCCGAACCTGCAAATTATATTTTTCCACAAGAAATCAACCACTTTGCGCTCGTCAATCTTTAGATAAGGACATGCTTCTACCCACTTAGAAAAATAGTCAGTTAGAATTAAAAGAAATCTTACCTTTCTTGGAGCCGACGGTAGTGATCCGACGATGTCCATCACCCATTTCATAATGGCCACGAGGACATAACTGAATGTAATGGTTAGCCGGTTGATGCACCAGTGGTGCGTAGCGTTGACACTTATCACATTTTCATACGAAATCTTTTGCATCTTGTTCCTTGCGTGACCAATAATATCCTGCCCTTACCAACTTCAACACAAAGGAATCCTCTCCCGAATGGTTGCCACATATCCCTTCGTGGGCCTCTCTCATGTCATAGTTAGCTTTTGATGTTCCTAAGCATCGGGCTAACGTGCCTTGGAAAGATTTTCTATACAGTTGCCCTCTTTTGAAGCTATATCCCGCTACTTTGGCTCGCAGCACCCGAGATGATTTGGGGTCTTCGGGTATCTTTCCATGCTCGAGATAATCAATGATTTCATTTCTCTAGTACCAGACCAAATTAGTTGCATTTACCTCATAGTAACCATCTGTATCCAGGACTGAGTTCATCAGCTGTACTACCATCCTGGACTCCAATCCCTTTATTTTTGTCGATAATCCAAGGTTAGCCAATGCGTCTGCTTCTATGTTATCTTCCCTCAGGATATGAGTAATCGACCACTCCCAAAATCGCGGCAACAAAGCCTAGACCTTTACAACATATTGTTGTATGCGCTCCCCTTTGGTTTCGAAGATCCCATAGAGATGATTTACCACCAGTTGTGAGCCGCACATTTGATTTCGATGACCTCAGAGTCAAGTCCCCAAGCTAATTCGAGCCCAACAATCAAAGCTTCATACTATGCTTCATTGTAAGTTAAACGGATCTTTCTGATGGCTTGCCTTAGGGTTTTCGCGAAGGCGTGATTAAGACTATACCAAGCCTAGACCTTTTACATTGAAAGTGTCACGACCTAAACCGATGGGCCATGACGAGTGCCCGAGTCCTACCTGTCGAACACCCCTAGGCATGCGTCTAAGATATAAGCATGAATTAAGGGTAGGTCATGAATAATATCTGTCAATAAACTACTGAATTACGTGAAGAACATACGTGAGGGAAACATGTCAAAAAGACATATATACATAAATATGCGGAATACGGTAGGGCGGGCCAACAAGGCTGCTATAAAAAACTATATATCCAAAACTGAAAGTCGACAAGTCCACATGCTATCCAAATATACATAACTATCTACAGACCTCTAATAAAGTGTACAACTGTATAAAAGACGGGACTGGGCCCCGTCATACCCATATCTACATAAAAAAATAGCGTACCAAAATTAATAACAACTCCGGATCAAGTGGAGCACACCAACTCTCGCTGATCAAGGATCCTAAAGAGAGGGACTGTCATCTTGTCTACCTACACCTACGGTAGGAAATTCAAGCCTCAGGAAATATGGGGCGTCAGTATGAATAATGTACTGAGTATGTAAGGCATGAAAATCAGTACATAAAAGATATAGATGAAACATGGAGTAAAGAATTCCACCAGTAAGTATAAATAACTTTGTGAATCCTGAAACATTTATAATGTCATGCACGTACGTATAAATATCGTATCATGCATAGGTATAAGTGTACATAACACCATTAATTCTCTGAGGGCATCCCATCATATCGTCTAGGCCACTGTGGGCGAAATCATCAACATATACCAGCTGATCAGGTGGTGGTGCGTATATAACGCCATAACCTTTTCCCATATCCCATATACATATAATATACGCGTATATAATGCGATCTGGTCATGGGTCAATGTACATGTATAAATGAATGAAATGCATAAGAAATACATTCATAAGATTTCTCGGAATGTCATAAGATCAATATGCCTTTCGAATAAAATTTATCAACTACGTATTTTTCTGAGACCCATGAACATAAGATATAATAATAATTCACATGGGGAATCAAGAACATTGGTGTATACGGCTAAAATCGGAAAGCCCGATTTTACGGCCACTTCGGTGTAAACAAAGGTTCGAAGGCCCGAGCTCGGCATCGAGGGGCACGTCGAGGATCCTTAACCTCGTGGCAGTACAAATCAATGGTCGACATGAAAAGGCGAAAACTCCCAAAAGGCACGTGATTAAAGTTTACAAAGCACATAAAGTAGTACAAGCCCGTACCGTGGGATTAAATGGCTGTGCCAACCCTCTCTCTTTGCATTAATTACACGTGTACTATGTTGGCATCCCCCCATATATAAAGGGGACCCTTTTCACTTTGTAAGATACATGATATCCAATACAAAAACAAGAACATCCTCTGCTCTCTAACAAAAAACATTCTCTACAATTGTCTCATTAAATTATTGCTTCTCATTTGTTGTGTTCTTGAGTTATTCTTCATTATTGCTTATTATTGATCATAAATAGGCCAACCTTAGGGAATTCAATATTGTTATACTATTATCAATAGCCCCTAATCAAGCTTCTCGAGCTCGACCTCGACCTCGACCTCGAGGCCTTCCCGACCACCCTCGGAACTGGCCTCTTCGATACCTGGTTTGCGCAATCTAGTTCTTTTCGCACTTATTTCATTTTTCTCGCTTCATACTCAACATCTATTGCCTAACTAACCAGTATTAAAATAGATCACATATTTTTAGAACCACACAATCAAATATAATTGTAATTACCATTTTCAAGGTAAATAGTTTGGCGCCCACCGTGGGGCTAAAAATAATAGTGATTATTTTAGTGCTGGTTTTCTAACAACACAAGTTATTCTTCACACTTTTTCTTGCCCAAGAATGTTCAATTTCAGGTCAAAAAATGTCTAACTCAGTAAGCACACGAAAACAACGTTCCTGAGGACCACAGAGAGAATGGCGCAGTTGCTTCAAGTGCCGGTGTACCACCGCTAAACCTTGAAGGGGAACCAGTGCAAATTCCTGTCGATGAAGGCTCGTGCAATTCCCAACATGTCAACGTAAGCTCTCATACAGACGTGAGCGTTCGTGAAGGACACCAGCGTGAAGCACATGGAACCCCTTCTCAAAGGGAAAGGGAAGTTAGCCTTCATTTTATTTTTGAAATGTTGCGGGCGCAACAAATGGCTATTGCTCAGATACAAAGCCATCAGAGAACCCCGAGCACAGCACCACCAGAAATGGATCCCGAGTCGAATAGGCACCGGAAAGATCGGGCGATAATGGGTTGGCAACCGACCCCACCATTATGAAAATGCTCGAAGACCTCGCAAAAAGGATTGAATCAGGCGAGAAAAAGATAGAGGTTAACAACAAAAAAATGGAGACCTACAACTCGAGGGTCGATCAAATCGCAGGCGTACCCTCGATCTTAAAGGGTGTAGACTCAAAAACGTTCGTACAAAAGCCATTTCCGTCAAGTGCAGCTCCGATGCCTATCCCGAAGAAATTAAGAATGCCTGATCTCCCGAAGTACAACGGAATTTCGGACCACAATGAGCACATCACTGCCTACACTTGTGCTGTGAAAGGAAACGACCTAAGAGACGAAGAGATTGAATCTGTTCTATTGAAAAAATTTGGAGAAACACTATACAAAGGGGCCCTGATGTGGTACCATAACCTGCCCCCGAGATCGATAGATTCATTTGCATTGATTGCAGACTCCTTTGTAAAAGCATATGCTGGTGCCATCAAGGTCACTACAAGAAAATCTGATGTTTTCAAAATCAAGCAAAGGGAGAACGAAATGTTAAGGGAGTTTGTTTCCCTCTTTCAACTAGAACGAATAGAATTACCACCGGTCTCCGATGATTGGGCAGTGCAAGCCTTTACTCAGGGTTTGAATGAGCGAAGCTTGATAGCTTCGAAATAGCTGAAGTAGAATTTGATCGAGTACCCCACCATAGTTTGGGCGGACATACACAATAGGTACCAGTCGAAGAATAGGGTCGAGGACGACCAATTGGAAGCCCCTTCGGGCTCGATATATCCTAGCAGGGTCTTAGAAAAGGAATCAAGGCTTCTATAAAGAGAGCCAAGGCCAAACAAAGAAAGGTATCAACCGTATGTAGAACATCAGAGTAACATCTCGAGGTGTAACGTACCTCGAAATGACCAAAGGATGGAGCGAGGACAGAATCCTCGGGGACTCGTGAGTAAAGTAGGATTCGACAGACATATAGGGCTGGTAGAGGCACCCCGGCTATCTGAGTACAACTTCAACATCGATGCTTCAGACATCGTATCGGCCATTAACAAGATTAGGGACACCAGGTGGCCGAGACCCGTGTTATCAGATCCCTCACAAAGGAACCCCAACTTAATATGCGAATATCATGATACCTACGATCATAGGATCGAAGATTGCAGACAGCTTCGAGAAGAGGTGGATCGACTAATCAGCAAAGGGTACCTCCGAGAATTCCTCAGCGACCGAGCTAAAAATCAATTTCGGGAAAGAGAGGAAAACAAGAAAAATGAAATGGAAGAGCCACGACATGTCATCCACATAATTATTGGTGGAGTCGACGTTCCTTAGGGACCCATTTTTATGTGAGCCCATGCTGGATTAATCGTATTCTGGGCCGGAGCAATGAACCTATTTGAAGTGGCCCATTTCGTACAAGAGAAGCCTATGTATGAACAAGGATTAACCATGCTTCTTCTTTCTCCGAATCGGTTCCTAGTGTCAGTCAATCAAGATTCGCCATCAAGAGAGGGAAGAGCCTTGACTTTAGGTTAGGCCGGTCTCATCATTCACGCAATTCCCCCGTCCATCGATTGATCACGCGAGAAAATTTGTGCTTTCAGTACCCCACTCTTTGAAAAATAGGCTTCTGTGCAAAAAATGGGGTGTAGAATGTGGAACCAAATCCCACTAGCAAGAGCCTATTCCATAATAAGGTTTCTAGAGGATTTTAAGTGCTTGTTAATTGCTTTGCCTCTGTGGGCATTGGAAGAGCCATATTTTACCTATAATTTTTAAAAATGACAGCTTCAGATATTTTCTCTTACTCCCTCTTCTATCTTAAGACGAAAGTATCTATCACCAGGGAAAAGAAAACTCAGAGCTACGTACCTAAAGATGCCCCTTCGTTTAGCGAAGAAGACATCGAGACCTTGTCTCAACCTCACAATGACGCACTGGTTATTTCTTTTCTTTTCAATAAATTCAAATTAAGCGTTTGTTCCTGGATCCAGGTAGCTCAACCAACATAATTTGGTCGAGGGTGGTAGAGAAGCTTGGGTTGATCGACCAGATCATACCCGCCTCTCGAGTCCTCAATGGGTTCAACATGTCAAGCGAAACAACGAAAGGAGAAATCATCCTCCCGGTCAATGTGGCCGACACAATTCAGGATACCAAGTTCCATGTCATCGAAGGTGACATGAGGTACAACGCATTGCTTGGAAGGCCATGGATCCACAATATGAGGGCGGTGCCGTCAACCCTTCACCAAATGATGAAGTTCCCTACGGAGGATGGAGTAAAAATAGTATACGGAGAGTAGCACGCAACAAAATAAATGTTCGTAGTGCACGATGTGGCACCGACACCTTCTACATCGAAGGAGCCAAAAAACAAGCAAACAACCAAGAAACAATCATAAACTACATCCTCGTAGGAACAAACAAAGGACCGTGCCGTGTCCTCGAAACTGATAATCAGAACGTATCGAGGCTCGAGCGCCATCACGGCTAAGGTACAACCCTATCCTTTTTTCCTTTCACACTATACGCTAACCTGTGTGCAACTGTTCGATTGAAAGGAGCCAAAGCACCACCCTCCCAGCTCGAAGGCCTTAGGTTTGAAACCATGCGTTGCACTCTTTTTCCCTCACATCGGATTTTATCCCAAAAGGGTTTTTCTGGCGAGGTTTTTAACAAGGAAACATCCATATTCTACCTAAGGAGAACTTACCAAGTATTGAAGGCTTCTCCCGAGAAATGGAACTTCAAATGTAAGCACCATGTCGTGCCTTAGTGTCTCTTGTTCTTATTAACTTATAAGAGTGTTTTTTTTCTCTTTTTTAGCGGTTCCATGGATGCCTGGGTTGGTCCCTAATCTTACGGACTGGACTCGGAAGTTGGCAGCTTCCTTGGCATATGACGAGCGCAAGTGGCGTGATCTCTTGAGGGGCAGATGGGAAGCAAAGTACCACGGTATGAGTTGTGCGGTATCCCTTTTGATGAATGTTTCCTTTCGTGTGTACTAACTCTTATGCCACAGGTGTTGGTGGGTTTTCCGGAATGAGGTCGTGTCCCTTTGAAGTTACGATCATAATTGTTCTTAGCTCGGCCACTCAAGAATTCTCTTAGGTGACCATTCTTGAATAATGTTTCCGCTTCTTCCCTAATATGTCGGCAGTCCCTTGTCCAGTGGCCATTCGTCCCATGGTATTCATACCTTAAGTTAGGATCCCTCTGGCTGGGATCAAATCTCATTGTGTCACGACCCAAATCGATGGGCCGCGACGGGTACCCATTATCTTACTCAACCGATTACAACGTAACATATTTTTCTAATTACATCATCATGGGTAAGTGGGCCAGAAGGGGTGTCATGAGATAACCAGAGTAAACATGAGGAAATACCTGACATAGAATGACCCAACCTGATATAGAAACTCATACCTGTGACATACGAGCATATAAGGCCAACACGATCCTTTATATACTTAAAACATAGGCTGACAAGGCAATACAAGTATCCATATACATGAAATCTGTCTACAAGCCCCTAAGAGTACATAAATATCATAAAGGTCGGGACAGGGCCCCGCTGTCACAATCCAAATCGATGGGCCTCGACGGGCACTCGGTACCTTACTCAACCGAGAACCAACATAACATATCATACTATCGTAGATAACTGAGCTGGAAGGTCGCCGTGAGATAAGTAGAATACAACGTGAGATACCAACTTATACATATGACATACGGGCCTATAAGACCAAATATCCACTCATATACTGAACATGGGCAGACAAGGCCATACAATCTTTTACGTACATGACATTTTTCTACAAGCCTCTAAAAATACATAAATTTCATAAAGGTTGGGACAGAGTCCCGCTATAAAACTATACACGTTTAAATCATACTAACCAAATGAGCAACTCCGAAGTAAATGGAGCGCACCAACGTCTTTCGTAGAGCTGATAGCCTACTTGGAGGGCTCTCGACCTATCTACCGGGACCTGTGGGCATGAAACGCAACGTCCCCAGGAAAAAGGATGCTAGTACAATTAATGTACCAAGTATTTAAGGCACATAAATAAGTACATAACATAAATGGAAGAAATATAGTGTAAATGACTCAACCTGTAAGTTTGGATAATTCTATAAATCATGAAATACTTATAGTGCCATGCATCTGCGTATGAATGTTATGTCGTGCATAGGTACATATTTCATAACATCATCAGGCCTATGAGGGCATCCCATCATATCATCTCGGCCACTGTGGGAAAAATCATCAACGTATACCAGCTGAATATAACGCCATAACCTTTTCCATACCCCATATACATATATATATATATATATATATATATATATATATATATATATATATATATATATATGCCTATAGAAAGCCATCTGGTCATAGGTCAATGTGCATGTATAAATGCATGAAATGCATATGAAATACATTAATAAAATCTCTCAGTATGTCATAAGACCATTATGCCTCTGATTAATATCATGAAATAAACTTACCAACTTACGTATTTTTGAAACCCATGAATAGACGATAATAATAATTCACATGGGGAATCAAGAATATAGACACCCCTAGTATTTCTATGAATAGAGTCATTTATGAAAGTTGCATATTTTTCTCGTTTCATTTGTATCTTATGGATCATGCCAAAAGGAAGAAAGGATAGCCTTAACATACTTGGACCGAATCTCTTGAAAATTCCTCTAACACACGTCTTTTGTGACAAACGGCGGATCGAAGTAGGGGAAAATCCATATGATATTCTTGAGAAGAATTGCACCGTACTCCCTTAGAATCACAAAACTCGTTGCCTTTCTGTAGTATAACTTTGTACGAAAGCTCACTTTTTTTGGAATTCATGACGATCCATGAAAGCTCATGTTACTAAATTTTTTTGAAAGCTCACGTTATTGAAATGAAGCTCACGTCCTCTGAAGTTATTTCTCTTTTTGTTGTATACAAATGTAATTTGCTTAACTTTGCAAAGCTTTTCACTTTTCCAATAAAGAGATCAGCCCACCTTCACGTGTAACCAAATTATCATTTGGTCTAATGACTCATTTTTATAATTTTGCACCCAGGCTAAACTTATGCCATGTGGCAATCCCAAAAAAAAGCTCTTATCCACTTAATACCATAATTATCTCCACCATTAATAAATTATTCACATAATTGAGAATCATCTCAAATTACTTAAAATATTACTCATTTTTAACACACCTTATACACCTTACTATCATGGCCATGGGGTACCTTGTATGGTACTAGTCCCTAAATACCAGGTATTTTAGCTTGGACAATATTTTATTCCAAAATGCCATACTTCGACGAAATTCTTTTTCTTCGATTTGCTTACTTTCTCACCTTCACGAATTTACTCATCACTTGTTTGAAATAGCATAAAATGCTTATAATCTTAAAATAATTTCATTCCTGAACTTTCACCAATTTGCTTATGGCATACTTTTACGTACGGAAACATGGGGTGTAACATCATTTCTCGCTTTGAAACATTCGTCCTCGAATGTTGACTGATGCACTTATCATTCTCATAACCCATAACTCTTACTAATACTTTAATACTTATCTAGGCAACTGTTCTATGAACAAATCCCAAATGCCAGGGCATTCCCACTTTTAAGATTCTTTCTCACACCACGACTTGTAGTCGGAATCCTTCTAATGTTGTAAATGTTGCTACCTTCTATCATGCGGCCTTTACGACTCTAACTTTGTATGTGCGTCTATGCGACTCTAATCTCCTCTTTCCTCCAGCTTTTAGCCAATCTCTATACTTCACTTTGCGAACATATACAAAATTATGTCAAGTTTTCCTTCTGGGCGTCATTAGCCTTATTACATCTAAGTAGGCCATACTGTACCATAATTCTTACTTCGATTTATCGTTGTGGAGGTTTGCTACCAAATTTCAGCTTACTCTTGTTACTTATCCCATATGTATAATTCCAAGTCCTTTAATGCTTCCTCATTACTATTCATCTTAAGAATGACGACCTAATCTCATCTCATACTTTGTGACTTTTGTCCATCCATTTATGATTTGCCACAATATTGACCTACAATATACCACTAATACCTTGAAACTTCTTATGTAAAACCTTTCCACTAGGGCTTACATTGCATCTAGGAATATTTGAAGTGATTTCTACAATCGTATTTCATAGTATCTCGATGTGATTCACCTTAGGGGCTGTTATGATCTCGTACCGTCCGCGAAATCTTTTCTCCTTCTTCCTTTTTTTCATCAAATCATTATTCAATAGAAGGCCCAAACATTATCTTTTATTTGTCACAATTACACCTTCATTTCACTACCAGGGAATCATCCCATCTCTTCTAAATGCTGCTAGTCTTAGACTCTTTTGAGTTCATTCGGCTATACTGAGCCTTCTATAACTTAGAGAACCCATTAACTCTCTTGTTTTCATGGGCTTAACCCCGAGAAATTATTCATTTTCATCACCTTCTCACTCAAACTTTCTTTTTCTTACTCTTGTCTTCCTAAAACCTTGTCGCTTTATCATGCTTTAGATTGCGACCTACATATATCCATTTATACTGCTCGCAATCTTTCTTTACCATAGATTTCCTTGGATTATTCTGGAACATCAAGCGAGACATCTCATCGTCTCTATCTTTTCTTTACTCTCTTAGCTAGATCTCTCGGTACCTAGAAACCATAGGCTGGAAAGTATACCATTGACGATGCTCCTATCGTTCCGGGATACTGAATCTCTGTGCTTCTAGCCTTCTATCCAAAGTATGGACTATTCACAGCCTTCTGCATCTGAGTATCTTGTACGTTGTTCACCTTTACCTTATTGAAATTAGAATATCGCATCACATCTTGTATTTCTTTCATAACCTCCCTTCCACATAGGTATGATTCACATCCACAACTTGGAGCTTTATTTTAATACTACGATCCGGTGGGAGCTTCATACTGACTTCTTATGAGGCTGTTACTTTTATAACTGGATTTATTGTAGAGCTGTTTTAGACCATGGTTGTTGTACTATCTCTCTTGTACCTCTGATATTAAGGTTGGTCCTGCAATGTTCTAGATCACGATTTCTATAATTTTCTAGGTCCAATAATCAAAATCTTGATTTACTTAGTTGATGTAGCTCTTTAGTTTCCTCTCCTCTTTGATCAACCTTCATGTAAGCTTAAGCTATCTCCTGATGTGCGGCTCATGGTATTAGCTAGTATTTTAGTCCTGCATGGACGCTATAGAATATCCAAATATAATCTTCTAACAATTCAATTCTTTATCTATAACCTGGACCCAATTCTTCCTTTTAACTAATATTGGAGTCTACCACGGCTGTATGATTGTCAACATATATGCACTCCGAAATCGCAAGTGCACTTATAATGTAACCAACTTTGGATCATTGATCGAATAGGTCCTTTCGTTCCTTCTCAACTTTCTTTAAACGTAAGATATTACTTTTCCTGGTCTTCTGCCTCCTTGTTGCGTGCGTACTTAGCTTATCTTAGTTCCTACGCATGCCAGAATTTTCGGACAACTCGTATGATCTCGAATATTACTTTTGACTTTACTTCCCGTTCACTAGCCACTGTAGGTTCCTCTTTCTTATGGAGGACGTATAATGTTGTTGTGAAACTGTTGTTACAAGACCATTTCCTCTTTAGGTCACTATGCTTAGGTTGAAGCCTTCTTCCTCATTTCATCAGCTAGTCTTTCACGGTAGCACTTAGGGAGGACCCTCTGACTCTTGAAAAGCTGCGAGCTTATTACATTGTATACCCAATAAATTTTTTGATGTCCTTCCTCGCCTACAATTATCCGTAGTTACTTACCTCCACATTCTTGTGCTTGTAGGGTTGCTTCTGAACTTATATTTTGACTGTCTTCCCAGTGGCACTATCTTTCATTCCCACAATACTCATACGGTACCTTTAACAACCCCAATTCCTATCTGAATACTTCTTAAGTATTACAATGACGTTACTGCGAGGCTAAGTTCACTATATTGGGTTTTACTATGTTTATCTTGCACGATCTACTGACTCGTCTGTAACCTCCTGTTTGGCCATAACTAGGCTCTTCCTTAATCAACTACCAATTACTCGTTGGCCCATTCTCATATCAATTTTCCGCATAATCCTTCTTGGGCTATCTCCTTTGTCTTAACTTACTGCTCGTACTGGCTCCTTATCTATTACTAACATTGTGGGCAGGAACCTTTACTTCCTCTCCTTGACGTTATTTTTTCATAATGTTCTGGAATCGTGGCATATATGTAGGCTTGGGATAATTGCAATCTCATCCCTTTTTCATTTTTTTCGCATTCTTCCTTTACCATTCCATAATTACTAGAACCACTTAATTCTGGCTTAACACCACATCATTCCATATTCTCCCCTTTTGGGGAGTACTAAGAGGTGGAGCTACGATGACCTACCTATAGTCATTTTACATGTTCATCTTTGGCATCCTTTCACATCATCGATGACCCTTACTCGCCTTGCTGTAATCCTTCTGTACCAAGGATAGAAAAATTCCTTACTCACGAGGGTGACAATTAGTATAACTGGCACATATAGTCCCTTAAGCTGATCTTTGCTCACATTGCTTGCTGTAGTGAAGCATCTTCCTGAATGACCATTCTCTGAATTTCTCATGAATCTTTTTGTCATCCATTCTATTATTTCCGGAACAAAATCTAAAATTCTTATAATGCCAACTATTATCAATCACTCAATACCTAATTCATGTTTAGTTTATCTTGTTCACCAATCCATACTGGTTATATTATTCTAGGGTCTAAATTTTCCTCTTGGTAATTGTGCTAGAGTTGCGAACTTATTTCTCGAAATGAGGACATAACTGTATGGCCTATACTCTTTGTTGCCTTAAGGCCTGTCGCCTCTCGTCTCTTCCTTCACTTGACTATAGTTTTTGTAATATTGTCATCTTTCGATCTACCGTTGTCATCCATGTAACACATCTTACTCATAATGCTTGATTAACTCTTTTCTTATTTTCCGCTAACATTTATGCCTATCACTTTATTCTAAAAACTTGAACAAGACATTCTTTTGCTTCATCCAGTGGCTCTTCAAGTTGCTTAATGTTCTCGCTTGACTAGGGATGCGAGCCACACTAAGGTATATTTATCCCTTCAAAGCTTATAATGTATGTCTTTATAGTACTCATATCTGGCTGCACTATTTTAGAGTGTACCATCTGGGTGTCTCACAAGGAGATATACTAGCACACTTGCAATATCCTTCGGAAATGTCAACTAACACAAACAGTCCATTCACTATTTTGGTTTAATCTTGGCCCAGCCAGATCCTGATGTTCCGTCTTTTTCTTAAACTACAGCTGTTAGCCCCTATAGGGCATAACTGACATGGGTACGGCCAATTGTACATACCTCTATTACTGTTGAGGGTAACTCTTCATGCTTATATATTTCTACCGGAACTGTAATACTGATAATCTTCATTAACTGGACAGCTCGTACCCGTCTTCACCTTGATTCTTTTACTTCTTGAAAGCATTGTCTTTCACCATAAAGGTGGATAAATATTCTTGCCTTAAGGTTCCTTATCGAGAGGCTTACACGTCTTAGTATACACATGATCTGTTGAATACCTCATATTTATCCATCATAAGCATGATGCAAAAATTGAGTTCCTCTGACTCAACTCTTCAAGCCTCTACAAGCCTCTAAGAATACATAGTTTTCATAAAGGTCGGGATAGAGTCCCGCCATAAAACAATACACGTCTAAATCATACTAACCAAACGAGCAACTCCGAAGTAAATGGAGCGCACCAACATCTTTTGCTGAGCTGATAGCCTACTTGGAGGGCTCTCGGCCTGCCTAGCGGGACTTGCAGGCATGAAATGCAGCGTCCCTAGGAAAAAGGACGTCAGTACAAATAATATACCGAGTATTTAAGGCACATAAATAAGTACATAACAGACATGGACGAAATATAGAGTAAATGACTCAACCTGTAAGTTTGGATAATTTTGTAATTCATGAAATACTTATAGTGCCATGCATATGCGTGTGAATGTTATGTCGTGCATATGTACATATTTCATAACATTTATCAGGCCTCTGAGGGCATCCCATCATATCATCTTGGCCACTGTGGGAAAAATCATCAACGTATACCAGCTGATTAGGTGGTGGTGCGTATATAACGCCATAATCTTTCCCATATCCCATATACATATATATACGCCTATATAACACCATCTAGTCATGGGTCAATGTGCATGTATAAATGCATGAAATGCATATGAAATACATTAATAAAATCTCTCGGTACATCATAAGACCATTATGCCTCTGATTAATATCAAAAAATAAACTTTACCAACTTATGTATTTTTGAGACCCATGAACAGACGATAATAATAATTCACATGGGGAATCAAGAATATAGAAAACCCTAGAATTTCTATGAATAGAGTCATTTATGAAAGTTGCGTATTTTTCTCGTTTCATTTGAATCTTATGGATTATGCAAAAGGAAGAAATGATAGGCTTAACATACCTGGACCGATTCTCTTGAAAATTTCTCTAACACACGTCTTTTGTGATGGATACGTAATGGCATATTGAAGTAGGTAAAAATCCGTATGATATTCTTGAGAAGGATTGCACCGTACTCCCTTAGAATCGCAAAATCCTGTTGCCTTTATGTAGTATAACTTTGTATGAAAGCTCATGTTTTTTGGAATTCTTCACGATCCATGAAAGCTCATGTTACTGAATTTTTTTGAAAGCTCACGTTATGAAATGAAGCTCACGTCCAGGAGTTCAAAATGAATCCTCTGAAGTTATTTCTCATTTTGTTGTCTACAAATGTTATTTTCTTAACTTTGCAAAGGTTTGCACTTTTCCAATAAAGAGATCAGCCCACCTTCACGTGTAACCAAATTATCACTTGGTCTAATGACTCATTTGTATACTTTGCCACCTTGGCTAAACTTATGCCATGTGGCAATCCCAAAAAGAAAGCTCCTATCCACTTAATACCATAATTATCTCCACCATTAAATTATTCATATTTTAGAATTATCTCAAATTAATTAAAATATTACTCATTTTTAACACACCTTATACACATTAGTATCATGGCCATGGGATACCTTGTATGGTACAAGTCCATAAATACCGGGTATTTTAGCTCGAACCGTATTTTATCCCAAAATGTCATACTTCGACGAAATTCTTTTTCTTCGATTTTCTTACCTTCTCACCTTCACGAATTTACTCATTACTTGTTTGAAATAACATAAAATGCTGATAATCTTAAAATAATTTCATTCCCGAACTTTCACCAATTTGCTTATGGCATACTTTTACGTACAGAAACATGGGGTGTAACACCCGCCATACCAATCACTACATGTCTTAATGATACTGACCAAATAAGAAACTTCCGAGGACTCTCAACCTGTCTATCGGAACCTACGGGCATGAAATACAGCATGCCCAAGCAAAAGGAACGTCAGTACAAAGAATGTACCGAGTATGTAAGGAATGAAAATCAGTAAATAAAAGACATGAGAGCAACATGGAGTAAAAGACTCAACATGTATGACTGAATAGCTCTGTGAATCATATAACATTTATAATGTCATGCATATGCGTATATATGTCATACCATGCATAGGTATATGCTTTCATAACATCATCAAGCCTCTAAGGGCATCCCATCAAATCATCTCGGCCACTGTGGGAAAAATCATCAACGTATACCAGCTGATCATGTGGTGGTGCATATATAATATTGTAATCTTTTTCCATATCCCATATACATATATATATATATATATATATATATATTTATACACACACACATACACACACACATATATACGCGTATATAATGCCATCTGGTGATGGATCACTGTGCATGTATAAATAAATGCAATGCATGAGAAGTACGTCAACAAAATATTTCAGAATGTCATAAGACCATTATGCCTCTGAATAATATCATGAAATAAACTTTATCAACTTTCCTATTTTTCGAGACCCATGAACAGACGATTGAATAATAAGACATATGTGGAATCAAGAACATAGGACCCTCTAGTATTTCTATGAGTAGAGTCATTTATGGAAGTTGTGCATTTGCTCGTTTCATTAGTATCGTATGGATCATGCCAAAAAAGAAAGAAGGGATAACTTTAATATACCTGAGCCAGTTCTCTAGAAAATCCTTCTAACACACATTAATTGCGGCAAAACACGTAACGATGATCGAAGTAGGGGAACATCTGTATGTTATTCTTTAGAAAGATTGCACCTACTCCTTTAGAATCACAAAATCTTGTTGCTATTTTATAAGAAGTCTTGTATGAATATCTTGCTGAAGCTATTTACGTTGCTTATAAAGATAGAAATATCTCTCTTATGTGAGTTGATCATAATCTTGTGTGATATCTTAAATGAATGAATGAATTAGAAATGTTCCTTATTATAGTGGTGTGGGCTCCACTTGGCAAGAATGAATTTTTGGCCAAATATCCTAATTATGCCACCTTTTTTCATGAATTAAGAGTCACCAAATAGGGCTTTGATTTGCTGCCACATTGGGCGGGTGGTGAGG
>ML420798.1:0-41941 GCA_005239525.1 Nicotiana knightiana | reverse complement strand
GGGGGGGGGGGGGGGGGGGGGGGTTAGGCTTATAAAACATTATCCACTTATTTCCTTAATTAACTTGTTAATCCCCCACTAATCTAATAATTAATCAATTACCCACATAATTAAGAGTTATCTCAAATTACCTTAAATACTATTCACTTTTAACACATTTTATACACCTTACTAACATGGTTATGTGATACTTTGTATGGCATTAGCCCATAAATTCCGGGTATTATAACTCAGACAGTATTTTATCCCAAAATGTCAAACTTCGACGAAACTCATTTTCTTCAATTCGCTTACCCTCTCACCTTCAGAAATTTACTTATCACTTGTTTGAAATAGCATAATACTTATAGCTTCAAAATAATCTCATTCCCGAGCTTACGTCGATTAACTTACGATGAAACTTTAACGTACGAAAATGCGGGATGTAACATCTCATTTCCGAGCTTTCATCAAATTACTTATGGCGTACTTTCACGTACGAAAACATGGAGTGTAACATCATTCCCCATTTTGGAACATTCGTCCTTGAATGTTGACTGATGTACTTATCATTATCATAACCTATAGCTCTGACGAATACTTTAGTACTCTCCTTGCCATCTAGGCAACTGTTCTATGAATAAATCCAAAGGCCAGGGCATTCCTCCCTTTAGGACTCTTTCTCATACCATGACTTGTGGTCGGAATCCTTCCAATCTCGTAATTGTTCCTACCTTTTATCATGCAGCCTGTACAACTCTGACCTTGTAAGTGCGCCTATACGACTCTTTTCTCCTTTTTTCCTCCGGCTTTTAGCCAATCTCTAGGCCTCACTTTGTAAACATATACATAGCTTGATAAGATGTGCCTCTAGGCATCTATGGTTATACTGAAGTTCTTCGCTCGGTACTTTGTTGAACTTACCAATATTGTTATACCTTATTTCATAGATCCGTTTATCCATCTGTATGACTTTGCTGCCATAAATATTACTTTGATTTATCGTTACTGAGTTCTTCTACCAAACTCCAGGTTACTCTCGTTGCTTATCCTATATGCATAAATCTAAGTCCTTTAATGCTTCTTCATTACTGTTCCTCTTAAGAATGATGGTCTAATCTCATCTCATAATTAGACTGATCCACCTAGGGGCGATACCATGCTTCCATAACCATATTTCATAGCATCCCAACGTGATTCATCCTATTGGGGTTATTCTAATCCCGTACAACTCATGAAATCCCCCATTCTTTTCTTCAAATCATAACTCAATCGAAGGCCCAAACGTTATCCTTTATCTATCACAATACACCCTTATTCTACTACCAGGGTAGCATTCCATCTCTTCTAAATGCTATTAGTATTAGGCTCCTTTGAGTTCATTCAGGCTATATTAAGCTTTGTATAACTTAGAGAAACCATCAGCTCTTCTTGTTTTCATGGGCTTAATCCTGAGGACTTATCCATTTTCGTCTCCTTCTCACTCACCCTTTCTCATCCTTACTCCTGTCTTCCTAAAACTTGTCTCTTTACCATACTTTAGTGTATTCTGGAACATCAAGCGAGACATCATTCCACAGACGATGCCGCTATCATTCCTGGATACTGAATCTCCACACTTCTAGCCTTCTATCTGAAGTATGAACTGTTCACAAGCTTCTGATTTGAGTATCTCGTACGTTGTTCACCTTTACCTTAAAATATATCATCATATCTTCTATATCTTTCATAACCCCCCTTCCACATAGGTATAATTTACATCCATAACTTGAAACACTTGCACCTTTGGTGCATACCCAATCCGGTAGGAGCTTCTTACTGACTTCTTATAAGGTTGGTACTCTTCAAACTGGCTTTATCGTAGAGCCATTATAGAATATGGCTACTATGCTATCTCTCTTGTACCTATGATATTAAGAGTGATTCTGCAATGTTCTCAATCATGATGTCTATAACTTTCTGGGTCCAATAATCAGACTCCTGATTTACTTAGTTGATGTAACTCTTTAGTTTCCTCTTTTTGATCGGCCTTTATGTAGGCTTAAGCTATCTCCCGATCTGCGGATTTTGGTATTAGCTATTACTTTTGCCTTTCATGGGCGCTATGCAATATCCATGATACAATATTTTAACAATTCAATCTTTCGTCTATGACCTGGACTCAATTCTTTATTTTAACTTATACCAGAGTGTTTTACGGTTGTATGATTTTCAACATATATGCTGCTTGGATAATACTCCAAAATCTTAAGTGCATTCATAACGTAACTAACTCTGGATCATTGATTGAATAATTCCTTTTCGTTCCTTCTTAGATTTCTTTAAACATAAGCTATTACTTTTCCTGGTCTTTCTGCCTCCTTGTTGCGTGCCTACTTAGCTTATCTTAGTTCCCACTCATGTTTGACGTTTCGTGAAACTCATATGATCTCAAATATTACTTTTTATTTTACTTCCCGTTCATTAGCCACGGTAGGTGCCACTTTCTTTTGGAGTGCATACAATTTTGTAATGAGACTATTTTTACATGACCATTTCTCCTTCAAGTTACCCTGTTTAGGTTGAAGCCTTCTTCCGTATTTCCTCAGCTGGTCATTCATTGTAGTACTTAGGGAGGACCCTCTGACTCTTATAAAGCTACGAGCTTATTATATCTTATTCCCGATAGAATTTTTGATGTTTGCACTCACTTATAATTATCCTTAGTTAGTTACCTCCACACTCATGTGTTCATACGGTTGCTTCTAAATTGAAGTTTTGACTGTCTTCCCAGTGGGACTCTCTTTTATTTCCATAACACTCATACGGTACCTTTAACTTCCTCAACTCCTATATATCATAACTGCAAGGCTGAAATTACTATATTGGGTTTCACTATGTTTATCTTGCACGACCTGGTGATTTGTCTATAACCTCTTGTCTAGCCATACCTAGGCTCTTCCTGAATCAGCTACTAACTACTCGTTGTCCCATTCTCGTATCAATATTCTGCATAATCCTTCTTGGGTTATTTCCTTTGTCTTAACTTACCTCTCGCACTGGCTCCTTATTTATCGATAACATCCTGGGAAGGAACCCTTACTTCCTTTCCTTGACATTGTTCTTGCATAATGTTCTGCAATTCTGGCCTATCTCTAGGATTTGTGTCACGAACCAAATCGATGTGCCGCGACGGGCACCAGGTACCTTACCCAATCGAGTACCAACGTAACGTATCTTTCTTATTAGATCATCATAGGTAAGTGTGCCAGAAGGGGCGTTATGAGATAACTAGAGTAAACATGAGGGAACACTCGACATAAGACGACCCAACCTGTTATACTGACTTATACATATGACGTACGGGCCTATAAGGCCAAAATAATCACTCATACACTGAACATAGGCTGACAAGGCCATACAATCTTTCATATACATGACATATGTCTACAAGCCTCTAAGAATACATCAACGTCACAAGGCCGGGATAGGGCCCCGACATACCAATTGATACATGTCTAAATCATACTAACACAATAAGCAACTCCGGAGAAAATGGAGCGCACCAACATCTTCCGCTGAGCTGATAGCCTATTTTGAGGACTCTCAAGCTGTCTATCGGGACCTGCGGGCATGAAATACAGCGTCCCCGGGAAAAAGGGATGTCAATACAAATAATGTACCGAGTATGTAGTAATGAAAATCAGTAAACAATAGACATGAGAGAAACATGGAGTAAAAGACTCAACATGTCTATCTGAATAGCTCTGTGAATCATTTAATATTATAATGTCGTGCATATGCGTATAAATATCATACCATGCATGGGTATATTCGTCCATAACATCATCAAGCCTCTGAGGGCATCCCATCGTATCATTTCATTTCGGCCACTATGGGCAAATCATCAATGTATACCAGCTGATCAGGTGGTGGTGCGTATATAACGTTTTATATATATATATATATATATATATATATATATATATATATATATATATATATATATATATGTATATGCATGCATATATAACACCATCTGGTCATGGGTCAATGTACAAGAATGCAATGCATGAGAAGTACGTCAATAAAATCTTTTGGAACGTCATAAGATCATTATGCCTATGATTAATATCATGAAATAGACTTTATAAATTTATGTATTTTCTAAGACCCATGAACAGATGATGTGATAATAAGATACATGGGAATTCAAGAACATAGGCACCTCTAATACTCCTATGAATAGATTCATTTATGGAAGTTGTACATTTGCTCGTTTTGTTTATATCATATAGATCATGCCAAAAGAAAGGAGGGATAGCCTTAAAATACCTGAACCGATTCGATTGACAATCCCTCCAACACACGTTCATTGCGACAAAACATGTAACGATGGATCGAAGTAGGGGAAAATTCGTATGATATTCTTTGATAAAGATTGCACCGTACTCCCTTAGAATCACAAAATCCCGTTGCTATAACATTACGTAGTCTTTGTATGAAAGATTGAAGCTTCTTCACGTTGATAAGAAGATAAGGTATTTTGTTTGAATTCTTGAATTCGTGAATTCTTGTCCGTTGCCTACTTTGATATAAGACCCTTCTTTTGAATTAGAGAGGTGTTAGGCTTGAAATGGTATGACTAAGCCACTTATTACTCAAATATGCCACCTTTTCACTCATAATGTAAGAGTCATAATTTGGACAAGGTGTTGCTTCCATGTTTGATTCCTTGGTCTTTATCCAAAGACCTTAAATAACCATCCACTTATTCTTTAATCAACTTATTAATTCCCCAGTAATCTAATATTTAACCAATTACCTACATAATTAAGAATTATCTCAAATTACTTAAAATACTACTCACTTGACACACTTTATGTACCCTACTATCATGGTCATGTGGTGCCTTGTATGACACTAGTCCATATATACGGGGTATTATAGCTTAGACCGTATTTTACCCCAAAATGTAAAATTTCGACTAAATTCATTTTCTTTGATTCGCTAACCCTCTCACCTTCACGAGTTTACTTATCACTTGTTTGAAATATTACAATACTTATAATCTCACAATAATCTCATTCCCGAACTTATGTTGATTAACTTACGATGAAACTTTATCGTACGAAAATGGGGATGTAACATCATTCCCCCTTTTGGAACATTTGTCATCGAATGTTGACTGATGTACTTATCATTTTCATAACTTATGTCTTCTCAATACTTTAGTACTCTCCTTTCCATCTAGGAAACTATTATGTGAATAATTCCAAAGGCCAGGGAATTCCCCTCTTTAAGCTTCTTTCTCACACCACGACTTGTAGTCAAAATCCTTCTAATCTCGTAACTGTTGCTACCTTCTATCATGCAGTCTGTATGACTCTAACTTTGTATGTGCACCTATGCGACTCTTCTCTTCTCTTTCCTCCAGCTTTTAGCCAATCTCTAGGCTTCACTTTGTGAACATATACAAAATTATGTCAAGTTGTTCCTCTGGGAGTCATTAGCTTTACTTCATCTAAGTAGGCCATACTATACCATAATTCTTATTCAATTTATCGTTACTGAGGTCTGTCTGCTACCAAACTCCAGGTTACTCTCGTTGCTTATCCTATATGCATAAAGCTAAATATTTTAACGCTTCTTCATTACTGTTCATCTTAAGACTGATGGCTTAATCTCATCTCGTACTTTGTAACTTTTATCCATCCATTGTTGATTTATGATCTACCACCGATAACTTGAAACTTCTTACGTAATACGTCGCCACTAGGGCTTACGTTGCATCGTGGAACATTTGAAGTGATTTTCCTGATCCAGCTGGGGGCGATACTGTACTTTCATAACCCTATTTCATATCATAGCCATCCCAATGTGATTCGCCTTACGTGGGTATTTTAATCATGTACAATCCATGAAATCATTACTCAATCGAAGGCCCAAACGTAATCCTTTATCTATCACAATTAGACCCTTATTGTACTACCAGAGCATCATTCCATCTCTTCTAAATGCTATAGTCTTAGACTCCTTTGAGTTCATTCAGGCTATACTGAACTTTCTATAACTTAGAGAAACCATCAGCCCTCTTGTTTTCATGTCTTAATCCCGAGGACTTATCCATTTTCTTCACCTTCACACTTTTCCTTTTTCTTATCCTTACTCTTGTCTTCCTAAAACCTTGTCGCTTTACCATACTTTAGCTTGTGACCTACACATATCTAGTTATACTACTCGCAACCTTCCTGCAACTTACTTGCATCATAGATTTCCTTAAGTTATCTGGAACATCAAACGAGACATCATATCGTCTCAAACTCTTCTTTATTCTTTTAGCTATACCTTTCGATACCTAGAAACCATAGGCTAGAAGATATGCCACTGACGATGCCACTATCATTCCCAGATACTGAATCCCATCGCATATAGACTTCCATATGAAATATGGACTATTCACAACCTTCTGCATTTGAGTATCTCATACGTTGTTCACCTTTACCTTACTTGCCTTAAAATCTCGCCTCACATCTTCTACCTCTTTCATGCACTCCCTTCCACATAGGTATAATTCACATCCACAACTTGAAGCTCTATCATAATACTTGCATCCCTGGTGCATACACAATCCGGTGGGAGCTTTATACTAACTTCTTATGAGGCTGGTACTTTTCTAACTGGCTTTATTGTAGAGCCGTTATAAAATATGGCTACTGTACTTCTCTCTTGTACCTCTGATATTAAGAGTGATTCTGCAATATTCTCAATCATGATGTCTATAATTTTCTGGGTCCAATAATCAGACTCCTGATTTACTTAGTTGATGTAACTCTTTTATTTCTTCTTTCCTCTGATCAACCTTTATGTAGGCTTAAGTTATCTTCTGATATGTGGCTCATGGTATTAGTTATTACTTTAGCCTTTCACTGGCGCTATGGAATATCCATGATACAATCATCTAACAATTCAATCCTTTGTCTATGACTTGGACTTAATTCTTTCTTTTAACTTATACCAGAGTCTTCTATGGCTGTATGATTGTCAACATATATGCTGCATGGATAATGCTCTGAAACCTTAAGTGCGTTCATAAGATAACTAACTCTGGATCATTGATCGAATAATTTCTTCCATTCCTTCTCAGCATTCTTTAAACGTAAGCTATCACTTCTCCTGGTCGTTATGCCACTTGTTGCATGCATACTTACCTTATCTTAATTCCTCCGAATGCCGAAATTTTCGTGCAACTCATATGATCTCGAATATTATTTTTGATTTTTTACTTCCCATTCATTAGCCACTGTAGGTACCACTCTCTTATGGAGTGCATACAATGTTTTTGTGAGACTGTTGCTACAAGACCATTTCCTTTTTAGGCCATTGAGCTTAGGTTGAAGCCTTCTTCCTGTCACGACCTCAAATAATAAGCCGGCCGTGATGGAGCCTATCATGGAACTAGGCTAGCCAACTATTTCAGACTATCACAATACTTCATAATTTTTCAAAATTAGCAGATTTTAAAACAGCAACATGAGATGAACAATTTATACATTTCCCCAAAACCTGGAGTCAACTGTCATGAGCATCTAAGACTGTAAATACAATGTACAATATGGTGACTTGCTACAACAAAAGTCTGAGGTACAAAAGACCAAAAAAAAACTATGATCTGGGGGAAAGAAAGGAGGTGAGCTGAGGACACTGAGAAGCTACCTCGATCCTCAAACAATTCCAAGCTCGTCCGGAAATCAACTAGTGAGATGGTCCGGTACCTGGATGTGCACACAGAGGTGCAGGGAGTAACGTGAGTACGCCAACTCAGTAAGTAATCAAAGTAACTAAAAACTTGAGTGTAGTGACGAGCATTTAAATCATGTAAATCCATGTAATGAATGACAGTGGAAATGAATAAATCAAGTCAGGAATATACCATTCCAAATATTTCATAAAACTCCGGTTTTCATTTTAAAATCTCATATAAAAATATTTATCCAACATTTATCATCAGAGACTCAGTGTAAAGAAGAGTGAAAACAACATTTTCATAAAATATAAGCCCCTCGGGCACAATATCACTAACAATAAAGCCTCTCGCGCAAGCCTCTCATTTACTTGTGACTCCACTATCAATATCTCATGCTCTCACACAAACACTCGTACTCAGCAAGTACCCTGAATACACACAACTGCTGCAGCGGGCATCCCGCTCCACTACATATATCTATATATATATATACATATATCTATATATATATATATATATATATATATATATATACATACCTCTACTGCTGCGGCGTGTAGCCTGATCCTTATAACATACACTGCGACGTGCATCCTGATCCTTATAACATACGTTGCGGCGTGCAACCCGATCCATATAATAGTCGACTGCGCTCATTGGGGGTGTACAGACTCCTGGAGGAGCTCCTTCAGCTCAAGCGCTATATTGCTGCGGCGTGCAGCCCGATCCAATATATATATGTACCCGATCCATATAATAGTCGACTGCGCTCATTGGGGGTGTATAGACTCCTAGAGGGGTTCCTTCAGCCCAAGCGCTATATTGCTGCGGCGTGCAGCCCGATCCAATATATATATATATATATATATATATATATATATTGCTGCGCGCGTGCAACCCGACCCATATATAATGTATATCGTTGCGGCGTGCAGCCCGATCCATACATAGTATATAATCTATATTGCTGCGGTGTGCAGCCCGATCCATATGTAATGTATAACATATCTATTGCTGCAGCGTGCAGCCCGATCCATAACTATCCTCACATACTCGGCTCTCGGCCTCATTACATATATATTGCTGCGGCTTGCAACCCGATCCATAACTATCCTCACATACTCGGCTCTCGGCCTCACTCAGTCATCCTCACTAGCCACAGGGGCAATTCATCTCAACTCACGGGACTCAGCTTAAAATACTTCTCAGAGTTTCAATACCGTGTGAAGACGGTGAAAATAACAACAAGTAGAAAACATGGCTGAGTTCACAATTGTTCTATTAGGATAGTGTAAGAATAGTGTAAAAGTATCTCTAAGGGTCTAAACAGGTTGCACAAGGCCCCAAACATGGAAAATACCCCTGAGGGTCTAAACAGGTCGTCACAAGGCCCCAAACATGGCTCACTGCCCATAAACAAGAATAAACTTAAAACTTCTGAAACACAGGATGTCGTAAGGTTTCAATTCAAATACGCGGCTTAGTAGTCGCTATGGGACGGACCAAGTCACAATCCCTATCAGTGCACGCCCCACGCTCGTCACCTAGCATGTGCGTCACCTCATTTGCCAACACAATATCAAATAATGGGGTGTCATACCCTCAGGTTTAGAGTAACAATCATTACTTACCTCAAAACAGTCCAAAGGCTACTCCGTGATGCGCTTGCTCCTCGAATTGGCTCCCAAATGCTCTGAATCTAATCAAAATCTGATTAACATCATCTATATATGCTAACGGAACAAAACCCAATCAAAAGATATAAATTTTAACACAATTCTCGAAATTCGGCAAAATTCGAGCCCCAGGCCCACGTCTCGGAATTCAATAAAAATCACAAAACTAGAATCCTCATTCCTTACGAGTCTACCCATACCAAATTTACCAAAATCCAACCTCAATTGCCCACTCAAATCACCAAAAGAATTTTTCAAAATTTCCCCAACTTTTCTACTTAAATTCCTCAAATTCCAAGCCTAATCCGTCACAAAATAACATAGAAACGAGTTTTTAATCCGGGAAACTTACCTCCACTGAAGACTCTCGAATTCCTCCTTCAATTTGCTCTCAAACTAGCTCAACCCGCATGCAAAAATGGAAGAAATGCCCAAAATTTCACGGAGGCACCTATTATACTTTCTGTCCAGTTAATCCGCACATGCGGTTTTTTCGCACCCGCAGACCCGCACCTGCGGTCCCAAGTGCGCACCTGCGATAATCCACTAACAGTCCAATTCTCACACCTGCGGTGCCTCACCTGCACCTGCGGCTTCGCAGGTCTGCGGACTCGTCCAGCCTGGCCTCTTCTCGCACCTGTGCAATGATCTTCGCACCTACGGCCATCGCACCTGCGGCTCCCATTCCGCAGGTGTGGTCACATCCACAAAAAGACACCAGAAGCAATTTTTGCTGCAATTCCTAAATCCAAACCTCCGTTAACTATCTGAAATCAATCCCGAGCCCCTCGGGGCCCCAACCAAACATACCAACACATCTCATAACCTCATTCAAACCTAGTCGAGCCTTAAAAACACAAAAAACAATGCAAAAACACTAAAATCACATCAAATTCAAGCCTATGAACTTTGAAACTTCTTAATTTTGCCAATGATGCCGAAACCAACCAAAACACATCTGATGACCTGAAAATTTGCACACATATCCAAAATGAAATTACGAACCTGCTCCAACTATCGAAATTCCATTCCGACCCCTATAGCCTATTTTTCCCTGCCGACCGAAAATCGCCAAGTACTAACTTTCGCCAATTCAAGCCTAATTCTAGACCGGGCATGAAAAATTCATTCCGAACACACTCCTAATACCCAAATCACCTAACGAAGCTATCTGAGCCATAAAATTCACATTCTGAGGTTGTTTACCGACAAGTCAACTCCCAGTTGACTTTTTCAACTATTAAGCTACTTTAAGAGACTAAGTGTCTTTGTTCTAACCACGACCACTTCGAACCCGAACCAACCGACCCAACACAACATAAATAGGCTAGGAAACATATGATAAAGCAGAAACGGGGGAAACGGGGCTAATTTCACGGAACGACCGGCCGAGTCTTTACATTCTCCCCCTCTTAAACAAACGTTTGTCCTCGAACGGGTCTAGAAACATACCTGAAGTCTCGAGTAAGTGAGGATATATGCTCCGCATCTCATGCTCGGTCTCCCAGGTGGCATCCTTCACCGGCTGACCTCTCCACTGAACCTTCACTGAAGCTATGTCCTTAGACCTCAGCTTTCTGACCTGACGACCCAAAATAGCCACTGGCTCTGCCTCATATGACATATCACCCTCGAGCTCAACTGTGCTGAAGTCCAAAACATGAGACGGGTCACCAACATACTTCCGGTGCAAAAAAACATGGAACACCGGATGAACACTCGATAAGATGGGAGGCAAGGCAAGCCTATAAGCCACCTCCCCAATCCTCTGAAGCACCTCAAAAGGCCCAATAAATCGGGGACTCAGATTTCCCCTCTTTCCGAACCTCATAACACCCTTCATGGCCGACACTTTCAGCAACACTTTCTCCCTAACCATGAAAGACACATCTTGGACCTTCCGGTCCGCATAACTCCTCTTCCTAGACTGCGCTGTGCGAAGCCTCTCTTGAATCAACTTCACCTTACCCAACGCATCCTGAACCAAGTCTGTACCCAATAGCCTAGCCTCACCCGGCTCCAACCAACCAATCGGAGATCTGCACCTCCTACTATATAAAGCCTCATACGGAGCCATTTGGATACTCGACTGATAACTATTATTATACACAAACTCCACAAGTGTCAGAAACTGATCCCATGAACCCCCAAAATCAATGACACAGGCACACAACATATCCTCCAAAATCTAAATAACACGCTCCGACTGCCTGTCGGTCTGAGGATGAAACTCTGTGCTCAACTCAACCTGAGTACCTAAATCCCTCTGCACGACCCTCTAAAACTGAGATGTGTATTGAGTACCTCTGTCAGAAATGATATAAACTGGAACCCCATGCAATAGGAAAATCTCCTTGATATAAATCTCAGCTAACCGCTCCGAAAAATAAGTAGTACCAATAGGAATAAAGTGTGCGGACTTGGTCAGCCGATCCACAATAATCCATATAGCATCAAACCTCCTCGAAGTCCGTGGGAGTCCAACTACGAAGTCCATGGTGATTCGCTCCCACTTCCACTATGGAATATCTAATCACTGAAGCAATCCGCTGGGTCTCTGGTGCTCATACTTGAACTGCTAACAGTTGAGACACCGAACCACAAACTCAACAATATCTCTCTTCATCCTCCTCCACCAATAATGCTGTCTCAGATCCTGATACATCTTTGCGGCACCCGGATGGATGGAATACCGCGAACTATAGGCCTTAGCTAGAATAAAATCTCGAAGCCCATCCACATTGGGCACGCAAATCCGGCTCTGCATCCTCATGACCCCATCATCATCAATAACCACATCCCTGGTATCACAGTGACGAAACTTATCCTGAAGAACAAGCAAGTGTGGATCATCATATTGGCATACTCTAATCTGATCATAAAGAGAAGACCTGGAGGCTACACAAGCCAATACCCGCAAGGGCTCTTATACCAACTTGTCACGACTCCAAATACTAAGCCGTCCGTGATGGCGCCTATCATTGAACTAGGCTAGCCAATAATTTCAGACTATCAGAATACTTCATAATTTCCCAAAATTAGCAGATTTTAAAACAACAACATGAGATGAACAATTTATACATTTCCCCAAAACCTGGAGTCAACTGTCATGAGCATCTAATACTGTAAATACAATGTACAATATGGTGACTTGCTACAACAAAAGTCTAAGGTACAAAAGACCAAAAAAGCTATGATTTTGGGGAAAGAAAGGAGGTGAGCTGGGGACGCTGAGCAGCTACCTCGATCCTCGAACAACTCCAAGCTCGTCCGAAAATCAACTAGTAAGATGGTCTGGTACCTGGATCTTCACACAGAGGTGCAGGGAGTAACGTGAGTACACCAACTCAGTAAGTAATCAAAGTAACTAAAAACTTGAGTGTAGTGACGAGTAGTTAATCATGTAAATCCATATAATGAATAACAATGGAAATGAATAAATCAATTCAGGCATATACCATTCCGAATATTTCATAAAACTCCGGTTTCCATTTAAAAATCTCATATAAAAACATTTATCCAACATTTATCATCAGAGACTCAGTGTAAAGAAGAGTGAAAATAATATTTACATAAAATATAAGCCCTTCGGGCATCACTCACAATAAAGCGTCTCGGGCAAGCCTCTCAGTCACTCGTGACTCCACTATCAGTATCTCATGTTCTCACTTAAACACTCGTACTCAGCAAGTACCCTGAATACACACAACTGCTGCGGCGGGCAGCCCGCTCCACTACATATATATATATATACTGCTGCGATGTGCAGCCCGATCCTTATAACATATGTTGCGGCGTGCATCCCGATCCTTATAACATACGCTACGGCGTGCAGCCCGATCCATATAATAGTCGACTGCGCTCACTGGGGGTGTACAAACTCCTGGAGGGGCTCTTTCAGCCCAAGCGCTATATTGCTGCGGCGTGCAGCCCGATCTAATATATATATATATATATATTGCTGCGGCATGCAGCCTGACCCATATATAATGTATATTGCTGCGGCGTGCAGCTCGAATCATACATAGTATATAATCTATATTGTTGCGGCGTGCACCCCAATCCATATGTAATGTATAACATATCTATTGTTGCGGCGTGCAACCCGATCCATAACTATCCTCACATACTCGGCTCTCGGCCTCATTACATATATATTGTTGCGGCTTGCAACCCGATCCATACCTATCCTCACATACTCGGCTCTCGGCCTCACTCAGTCATCCTCACTAGCCACATGGGCAATTCATCTCAACTCACGACACTCAGATTAAAATACTAGAGTTTCAATACCATGTGATGACAGTGAAAATAACAACAAGTAGAAAACATGACTGAGTTCACAATTGTTCTATCAGGATAGTGTAAGAATAGTGTAAAAGTATCTCTCAGGGTCTAAACATGTCGCACAAGGCCCCAAACATGGAAAATACCCCTGAGGCTCTAAACAGGTCGGCACAAGGCCCCAAACATGGCTCACGGCCCATAAACAAGAATAAACTTCTGAAACACAGGATGTCGTAAGGTTTCAACTCAAATACGCGGTTTAGTAGTCGCTATGGGACGGACCAAGTCACAATACCTATCGGTGCACGCCCCACGCTCGTCACCTAGCATGTGCGTCACCTCATTTACCAACACAATATCAAATAACGGGGTGTCATACCCTCAGGTTTAGAGTAACAATTGTTACTTACCTCAAAACAGCCCAAAGGCTACTCCGTGATGCGCTTGCCCGTCGAATTGGCTCCCAAATGCTTCGAATCTAACCAAAATCAGATTAACATCATCAATACTTGCTAATGGAACAAAACCCAATTGAAAGATATAAATTTTAACACAATTCTCAAAATTCGGCCAAATTCGAGCCCCGGGCCCACGTCTCGAAATTCGATAAAAACCACAAAACTAGAATCCTCATTCCCTTACGAGTCTACCCATACCAAATTTACCAAAATCCGACCTCAATTGCCCACTGAAATCACCAAAAGAACTTTCCAAATTTTCCTCCCATTTTTCCCAACTTTTCTACTTTAAATTCCTCAAATTCCAAGCCTAATCCATCACAAAATAACATAGAAACGAGTTTTTAATCCGGGAAACTTACCTCCACTAAAGATTCTCGAATTCCTCCTTCAATTTTCTCTCAAACTAGCTCAACCCCCATGCAAAAATGGAAGAAATGCCCAAAATTTCGCGGAGGCACCTATTTATACTTTCTGTCCAGTTAATCCGCACTTGCGGACAATTTTTCGCACCTACGGACCTGCACCTGCGATCCCAGGTGTGCACCTGCGAAAATCCACTAACAGTCCAGTTCTCGTACCTACGGTGCTTAACCCGCACCTGCGGGTTCGCACGTGCGGCCCATGCCTCGCACCTCCGGACTCCTCCAGCCTGGCCTCTTCTCGCACCTGCGCAATGATCTTCGCACCTATGGCCATCGAACTTATGGCTCCCATTCGGCAGGTGCGGCCACACCAGCAAAAAGACACAAGCAACAATTTTTGCTGCAATTCCTAAGTCCAAACCTCCGTTAACCATCTGAAATCAATCCCGAGCCCCTCGGGGACCCAACCAAACATACCAACACATCCCATAACCTCATTTGAACCTAGTCGAGCCTTGGAACCAAAAAAAATTTCAAAAACACTAAAATCACATCAAATTCAAGCCTATGAACTTTGAAACTTCTAAATTTCGCCAATGATGCCGAAACCAACCAAAACACATCCGATTGACCTGAAAATTTGCATACATATCCAAATTGACATTATGAACCTGCTCCAACTGTCGGAATTCCATTCCGACCAATATAGCCTATTTTCCTCTGCCGATTGGAAATCTCCAAGAACTAACTTTCGCCAATTCAAGCCTAATTCTACACCGGGCATCAAAACTTCATTCCGAACACACTCCTAAGTCCAAAATCACCTAACAAAGCTATCCAAGCCATAAAATCCACATTCTGATGTTGTTTACCAACAAGTCAACTCCAGTTGACTTTTTTAACTATTAAGCTACTTTAAGAGACTAAGTGTCTCTGTTCTCACCACGACCAGTCCGAATCCGAACCAACCGACCCAACACAATATAAATAAGCTAAGAAACATATGATAAAACAGAAACAGGGGAAACATGCTAATCTCACAGAACGACCGGCCGGATCGTTACACTTCCTTATTTCCTCAACTAATCTTTCAGTATAGCACCTAGGGAGGACCCTCTGACTATTGCAAGTCTGCGAGCTTATTACATCGTATAGCAGATGGAATTATTGATGCTCATACTAACCTATAATTATCCTTAGTTACTTACCTCCATACTCATGTGCTGGAGGTTTCTTCAGAACTGATATTTTGACTGTATTCCCAGTGGCACTCTCTTTTATTTTCGTAACATTCATACGGTATCTTTAACTATCCCAACTCCTATATGAATATTTATCAAGGATCAAGATGTCATATCTGCGAGACTGAATTCCCCATGTTGGGGTTCACTACGTTTATCTTGCACGATCTGCTGATTCGTCTGTATCCTCTACTCGTTACCTATCCTCATATCAATATTCGGCGTAATCTTTCTTGGGTTATGTGATGACCCAAAAGGTCATCTTATAAAATAAGACTCCATTCCATACTCATTAGACTTAAAAAGATTATATTTAACCACCTCGATTTGCATGCACAGTCCAGCGTAAAACCGGAAAGCTTTTATGTGAAAATATGAGAAATAGTAATTTTTGGAATTTAAGGTTTGGTTTTAGTCGACTTGAGTCAACATTTTGATTAAACTGACCCAGATCTATGTTTCGACGACCCGGGAGGTCCGCAGTAAAATATGGGACTTGAAAGAAATGGTTTTGCTGAATTTTTAATGAAATGAAGAAAAGAATTAATTTTTGAAACCATGGGTATCGGGTCCGTATTTTGGTTTCGGAGCTCGGTACAAATTCGTTATAGTATTTAAACGCTATCTGTGAAATTTGGTGAGAAACGAAGTTTATTTGACGTGATTCAGACGTCCGGTTCAGAAATAGTGAACTTTAAGTGTTCTTGAGAAAAAATGATGAGTTTTGAGGTTTAGTTCATAGGTTTACATGTTATTTTTATGATTTGATCGCACGAGTAAGTCCGCATGATGTTTTTAGACTTGCGTGCATATTTGGTTTAGAGCCCCGAGAGCTCGGGTGAGTTTCGGATAGGTCACGGGGTGTTTCACACTTAGAAAGTTTGCTGGTTTTTCTTCTACTAGTGCACAGGCGATTTACTCAGTGCGATCGCATAACTACATTCGCGATCGCATAAAGTAAATTGTTGGGGGTCACCTTTTTGTGTTATGCGAACGCGTCTTGGGCCACGCGAACGTGATGAGTTAACTGGGCATGGGAGAGAAAGTCTGTTAACGCTATGTGAACGCCAACACTGGGTCGCAATCGCGGTAGCCCTGCTCCTAAAGCTATGCGAACGCGGGAAGGCTCACGCGATCGCGTAGGAGGCCTGCCCAGCTATATAAATTAGCTTTTAAAAATTGGGCAGAACCTATTTTTCACCTATTTTTGAACTACCAAGCCCTAGAGACGATTTTCTTTACCAAAGTTCATCCCCAAAGTGTTGGTAATCAATTCTAAACTCTACTCTTTCAATTACCCAATGTTTTTCATCACTTTAAAATCAAAAATCAAGAGTTTTCATGGTAAAAATTGAGGGTTTGGATATAATTAGGGAATTTTGTAAAAATCGAATCAGCACCTCGAATTGAGGTCGGATTTGGAAACTAATTACATATTCGGGTTCGGGGGAGAATGGGTAAACGTATTTGGTTCGAATCCCGAGTTTGGACCAAGCGGGCCCGGGGTCGAGTTTTAATTTTTTGATGAAAATTTAGGAAAATAAT
The DNA here is from genome assembly GCA_005239525.1 of Nicotiana knightiana. Lineage (NCBI taxonomy): Eukaryota > Viridiplantae > Streptophyta > Magnoliopsida > Solanales > Solanaceae > Nicotiana > Nicotiana knightiana. The sequence goes on along the minus strand of ML420798.1, from coordinate 24,664 downwards.
GATTTTTCAGTAAAGTTAGTTCCTTTAGCATAAATTAATGATATTAAACTGATTATGATTAGATTCGAGCGGTTTAGAGGCAAATTCGGAAGGAAAAGCGATAATTGAGCAGTGTGTGGCCTGCGAATTTGAGGTAAGTGTTTGGTTTAACCTTGACTTGAGGGAATAGGAATCCCCAACTTAAATGCTATGTGAATTTGCATATGTGTGGTGTATAGGTGAGGTGACGAGTATCTATGCACCACCAAATTGTCTGTTAAACATGATTCCTTCCCCGTTTCCAATTATTTGCTTCCGGACTTAATTGTTTCATGATCATTGAGGTTTATATGTCTATTTGGATTCGTTGATTCATTGTTAAGCATTGCTTCAAGTAATTTGGAAGTTTTGGTTGTTTTCTTGGTTTTGTTGTGTTACATAAGGATTGAGCTGGTTGTCAGTGTTACAATATGTATATACATTCCGGTTGACTTCGTATGAAATGATAATTGACGAAGTTTATGAGTTTTACAGCTTCTGTTTATAGTTGTTGATATAAAAATTTTGTGAAAGGCTCGGCCTGAATTGTGAAAGTTTTTATAAACAAACTGATATGATATGTCTGGTGCGAGCGGGTTGCACGCTGCAACAAGGAGTAATAAGAGTGGACATGTAGGATCGGGTTGCACGCTGCAACAGGAGAAATAAGGGTGATATATATATATATATATATATATATATATATATAAGGAGGAGCAATAAGGGTGGACAGGTGGGAGCGGGTTATGCGCCGCAACAAGGAGAGATAAAGGTGAATATTTATGTTTTACTGATTTTCGAAAATAAGGATTTGGAAAAAAATTCTGGTTTTATTTAAATGGTTTTCATACTCTGATTTTTATTGTGATTTAAATTGAAAGTTGGAAAATTTTGAAGAGTTGATTATAGTTGATATTTGAAAAGAGTTATCCGAGTTGCTTTGTTTATTGTTGCAAATTACTGGTTATCGAGTTTATTATTGTTATTATTTCTTTCTTGCTTTATTATATATGTTGTTTACAAGTTATGTAGTTAATGCCCTGCCGTATTCTCGTCACTACTTCGTCGAGGTTAGGCTCGACACGTACTTAGTACATGGGGTCGGTTGTACTGATACGACACTCTGCACTCTTTTTGTGCAGATCCAGGTACCGGCCAGTGTTAGGAGATTTTTTGTAGCCCGCATTCATCGTTCGGAGATACGAGGTAGATCTGCCGACATCCGCAAATTCCTAGAGTCTTCTCTTAGTTCTTTAGATACTGTTTTTATTATATTCGGAATAATTACATTATTTCTTTCAGCCTATTATTTGTAGTATTCTTAGTAGTTCGTGAATTGTGACACCAGACCCTGGGGTAGTCTTAGAGTTATATATATTTAGTTTGTGGCTCGGTTTATTTATTTATTTATCATTTTAATTTTGGAATGTTATTAGCCGAAAATTATTAGATTTAATTTACTCTAAATTTGGTTAATTGGGTGGAAGAAAATAATCAGAGGAAAATAGATAATCGAATTCTAACATTGGCTTGCCTAGAAAGTGTGGTGTTAGGCGCCATCACGATCCCTAAGGTTGAGAATTCGGATCGTGACAGGTTATTTCCTTTGTCTTAACTTACGTCTTGCACTGGCTCCTTATCTATCAATAACATCTTGGGTAGGGACCCTTACTTCGTCTCCTTGACATCGTGTTTGCATAATGTTCTAGAATAGTAGCATATCTGTAGGATTTGAATAAGTGCAAATCTTATTCCTTTTTCATTTTTTTTATCGCATTTTTCCTTCACTATTCATAGTTACTAGAACCACATAATTCTGACTTAATGCCACATCACTCCATATTCCCCTCTTTAGGGGAGTACTAAGATCTAGAGCTACTGCGATCTATGTATAGATATTTTACCTCTTCATCTTTGCCATCTTTTCACATCATCGATGACCCTTACTCACCTCACGGTAATCCTTCCGTACCAAGGATAATAAATTTTCTTACTCGCGAGGGTGATACTTAGTATAACTGGCACGTACAGTCACTTAAGCTTAAGTTTGCTCACCTTGATTGTTTTAGGGAAGCGTCTTCCTGAATGACCATTCTCTAAATTTCTCATGAATATTCTTCTGTTGTCCATTTTATTATCTTCATAATGCAATCTAAAATTCTCGTGATGCCGACTATTATCAAATCACTCAGTCCCTAATTCATGTTTAGTTTATCCTGTTCACCAGCCCATACTGATTTTTATTACTCTGGGGTCTAAATTTTCCTTCTGGTAGTCGCGTTGGAGTCACGAACTTATTTCTCAAAATGAGGATATGACTTTATGACCTATACTCTTTTGTTGCCTCAAGTCTTGTTACTTCTTGTCTTTTCCTTCACTTGACTATAGACTCTGTAATACTGCCATTTTTTGATCTACCATTGTCATCCATATATCACATCCTACTCATAATGCATCACTAACTCTCTTCTTATTTCCCACTAACATCTATGTCTATCACTTTATTTAGAAAACTCGAACAAGACATTCTTTTGCTTTTAGCTCCCCCTGCTCCATCCATTGGCTCTTCGAATTGCCTAACATTCTTTCTCTAATAGGAATGAGAGCTGCACTAAGATAATATTTATCCCTTCAAGGCTTCCAGTGCCTATCTTTGTAGTATTCATATCTGGCTATACTATTGTAGAGTGCACCATCTGGGTTTCTCACAAGGATATCTATTAGCACATTTGCAATATCCTTCAGAAATGTCAACTAACGCAAAAAATCCATCCACCATTTTGGGTCAATCTAACCCCATCCGGATCCTGATATTCGTCCTTCTCTTATACTATTTCTGTTAGCTTCCATACGGCATAAATGAGATGGGTGTGGCCAATTGTACATACCTTTGTTACAATTGGAGGTAACTCAAAATGCTTATATTTCTTTGCTTGAATTGTAGATAACGTTCATCTCTACTAACTAGGTACCTCGTACCCCTCTTCACCTTGCTTCTTTTATTTGTTGAAACTTTTACCTTCTGTTTCTTTCATTGCTTTTTACCATAAGAGTGGATAAACATTCTTGCCTTAGGGATCCTTATCAAGAAGCTTACACATCTTATATACACATGATCTGCTTAATACCTCATATTTATCCATCATAAGCATGATGCAAAAATCGAATTCCTCTAACTCAACTCTTCCACAGCTATATCTCTTACCAACCGTCTTTCTGGATGTAGGCATCGTCGTATTATGAATAAGATAGAGTTTAGGAAATTGAGTTCTTAGAACCGAGCTCTACCACACGATCTAGAGTAAGAAGAAAGAGTGACAGTCCTAAATGACTTGTAGCCTCCTACTTATAAGTGTGGTTCACAACACACCCATAAACAAGACTCTACTCAACACGACTTGTAGACTCCCTAGGACAGAACTTCTCTTATACCACTTTTGTCACGACCCAAATCGATGGTCCGCGACGGGCACCTGATACCTTAGTCAACCGAGTACCAATGTAACATATCTTTGTTATTACATCATCGTAGGTAAGTGGGCCAGAAGGGGCATCATGAGATAACCAGAGTAAACATGAGGGCACACTCGACATAAAATGAGCCAACCTACTATACTGACTTATACATATGATGTAGGGGCCTATAAGGCCAAAATAATCACTCGTACACTGAACATAGGATCGCAAGGCCATACAATCTTTCATATACATGACATATGTCTACAAGCCTCTAAGAGTATATAAACGTCATAAGGTCGGGACAGGGCCCCGACATACCAATAGATACATGTCTAGATCATACTAACACAATAAGAAACTCTAGAGTAAATGGAGCACACCAACATCTTCCTCTGAGCTGATAGCCTAATTGGAGGACTCTCAAGCTGTCTATCGGGACTTGCGGTCATGAACACAGATTCCCCAGGAAAAATGGACGTCAGTATAAATAATGTACTGAGTATGTAAGGAATGAAAATCAGTAAACAATAGACATGAGAGAAACATGGAGTAAAAGACTCAACATGTATATCTGAATAGCTCTGTAAATCATTTAATATTATAATGTCATGCATATGCGTATAAATGCCATACCATTCATAGGTATATGCATTCATAACATCATCAAGCCTCTGATCATCTCGGCCACTGTGGGAAAAATTATCAACATATACCAGCTGATCAGGTGGTGGTGCGTATATAATACCGTAACCTTTTCCCATATCCCATATATATGTATATATATATATATATATACACGTATATAATTCCATTTGGTCATGGGTCAATGTACATGTATAAATGAATGCAATGCATGAGAAGTACATCAATAAAATCTTTCGGTATGTCATAAGATCATTACGCCTTTGATTAATATCATGAAATAAAATTTATCAACTTACGTATTTTTTGAGACCCATGAACAGTGTAACGACCCAGTCGATCGTTCTGTGAAATTAGCCCCATTTTCTCTGTTTCTGCTTTATCATGTGTTATTTAGCTCATTTATGTGGTGTCGGGTCAGTTGGTTCGGGTTCGGAGCGGTCGTGGTGAGAAATGAGACACTTAATCTCTTAAGTTGGCTTAATAGTTGAAAAAATCAATGGGGAGTTGACTTATAGGTAAACGACCTCGGAATATAATTTTCATGGCTCGGATAGCTTTGTTAGGTGATTTGGGACTTAGGAGTATGTTCAAAATGTTTTTCGGAGGTCCGCAGTGGAAAATTAGCTATCAGGGTCGGAATGGAATTCTTGAAGTTGGAATAGGTTCGTAGTGTCATTTTGGATGTGTGTACAAATTTTCTGGTCATTCAGACGTGGTTTGAGTGGTTTTGGTATCGTTGGTGAATTTCAGAAGTTTAGAAATCCTTAGGCTTGAATTTTGGACTTATTTGGTGTTTTGATGATATTTTTGAGTGTATTGGGGGTTCGACTAAGTTCGTGTGATGACATATGACGTTTCAGTATATTTAGTTGAGACCCAAAGGGCTCGGGGTAATTTCGGATGGTCATCGGAAGGGTTGGATTTGGATTATGCAGCATAAAGGCTGCTGGTGTGATTTTGTTGGTGTCGCCGCACCTGCGGACGGGGACCCACAGGTACGATGGGCGGTGGTGCGGAGAATGTGCCGCAGGAGCGGAAAATGGAGGCTTGGGCAGCTTCCGCAGATGCAAAAGAAGTATCGCACCTCTGAGCCCGCAAGTGCGAATGGTAAACCGCAGATGCGGAAAATGGGAGCTTAAGTGGAAATCGGAGATGCGCACCCGGGACCGCAAGTGCGAGTCCACAGGTGCGAGCAAGTGACCGCAAGCATTTTTATATAAATACTTGCCTTCGCGAATTTTAGGTATTTTTCATCATATTTTCATATGGGTTGGGGCTTTTGGGAGAAAATTGAAGAGGGATTTCAAGGGATTTTCGTGGAGGTAAGTTTCTTGGACCTAAAACTCATTTCGATGGTGTTATTTGACTGATTAGAGGTGAAATTTATGGAAATTAGTGACTACATTTGGGGGTTTGGGGCTTGAGAATTGGGGACTTAAATTAAGGAATTGAGGGGTCGTTTGTGGTTAAATTTTGATGTATTTAGTATGTACGAACTCATGAGAGTGTAAGGAATCTAGTTTTGTGATTTTTATCGGAATCCGAGATGTGGACCCGAGGGTCGGGTTTGGCCAATTTCATGATTTTTGTTGTAATTTGGTTATTTTCGAGTAGGCTTTGTTCCTTTAGCATGTATTGATGTTATGATTCTGATTTTGGATAGATTTGAGGCGATTTGAGGCCGAGTCGAGCGGCAAGGGCATCGTGGAGTAGATTTTCATCCGGTTTGAGGTAAGTAATGATTGTAAATCTTGTCCTGAGAGTATGAAACCCCGGACTTTGCATTGTATAACTATTTGGGTTGGCGCATATGCTGGATGATGAGTGTGTGGCGTACACCGTTGGGTAATTGTGACTTGGTCCGTCCCGTAGCAACTAATAAGTTGCGTACTTGATTTCGAATCATATGATATCTTATGTTTTAAGGAATATTACTATGTTTTGGGTTGAACTCCATATTTGGGCTTCGTGCCAACTGTTTGGACCCCTTGAAGGCTTTTTAAAACTATTTCCTCATTGTTTTGATTTGAAAGTTACACTCAGTCATGATTTTACCTGATTTCTGTTTAATTGAGTTTCATTACCCCACTTTGATGCATATGATAGATGTTTTGGGACGAGTTCCCTATTTTACTGATAGCCCAAGTGGCTTTTGAGAGGTTTCTGACTGAGTGAGGACGAGGGCCTATGTTGTGAGGATATTATGGGATCGGGCTTCACGCCGCAACATGTTACACTGTTATGATATATGAGAGGCCGAGAGCCTGAGTGATTATACCACGAGATGGCTTGTTATAGCGCTTGGGCTGTAGGAGCCCCTCCGGAGTCTGTGCACCCCCAATGAGCGCAGGTGCCTACTGAGTGTGAGTGCCGAGGGACGAGTGATTGGGAGGCATGAGTGACTGGGAGGTTGCCCGAGGGGTTGATTATGAGTGACTGTGAGGTATGCCCGAGGGGCTGATTCTGAGTGATATTACGCCCGAGGGGCATTTTCTGATACATGTTTTGCCCGAGAGGCTACTTATGATTTTACCACTTTCACTCTGAACTTCCATGATGTTACGCTCGAGGGGCAGTTTATGATGTATGTTTTGCCCGAGAGGCTATTCATGATTTTTTTGTCATTTTTACTCCGAACCAAAAGTATTTCTATTGAAACCGTTGGAAATATACTTTCGAATGATTTTTACTGAAATCAGCTTTTAAGCATGATGACTTGACCTATCTACTGTTGGGAAAAAGAGCTGTATTTACTGTGAATTTATAGCATGTACTTGCGTGTTTCCTATTGATCGGACCTTATTTACTCCCATTACTACTGAGTTGGCATACTCACATTACTCCATGTACCTTGTGTGCAGATTCAGGTGCTAGGGCAGGGTGAGCTATTTACGTGCCTCAGGGATCTCTCGGAGATTTGCAAGGTAGCCGCACGCGTCCGCAACCCTGCTTTCTTCCTCTTATTATTATAAAGCTTATGTTCCAGGCTTGTATATTTTTGATAGATGCTCATGACCAGTGACTCCGGGATCTTGGGGTTGTATTTAACATTCGGCATGGATTTATTTGTTTTAAAATGATTAAACGAAACCTTTATGGATTATCAGTTTAGTAATGATATAAATGAAAGATTCTTTACGTTTTAAGTGTTAATTTGTTTACCCTAGTTCCACGATAGGCGCCACCACGACTAGCTTAGATTTGGGGTCGTGACAAACAAAAAATAGAATAATAAGACATATGGGGAATCAAGAACATAGGAACCTCTAGTTGTTCTATGAGTAGAGTCATTTATGGAAGTTGTGTATTTTATCGTTTCGTTAGTATCGTATGGATCATGCCAAAAAGAAAGAAGGGATAGACTTACCATACCTGAATCGATTCTCTTGACAATCCTTCTAACACACATTAATTTCGACAAAACACGTACTGGAGGATCGAAGTAGGGGAACATCCGTATGATATTCTTGAGAAAGATTGCACCGTACTCCTTTAGAACGCAAAATCCCGTTGCTATTTTCTAAGAAGTCTCATATGAATCTCTTGCTGAAGCTATTTACGTTTCTTATGAAGATAGAAATATCTCTCTTATGTGAGTTGATCATAATCTTGTGTGATATCTTAAATGAATGAATGAATTAGAAATGTTCCTTATTATAGTGGTGTGTGCTCCACTTGGCAAGAATGAATTTTTGGCCAAATCTCTTATTTATGCCACATTGTTTCATGAATTAACAGTCACCAAATAGGGCTTTGGTATTCTTCCACGTCTGGGAGGGGGGGAGGGTTAGGCTTATCCAAAATTATCCACTCATTTTCTTAATTTAATTGTTAATCCCCCACTAATCCAATAATTAACTAATTACCTATATAATTAAAAATTATCTCAAATTACTTAAAATACTACTCACTTTTAACACATTTTATACACCTCACTAGCATGGTCATGTGGTACCTTGTATGGCATTAGTCCATAAATACTGGGTATATAGCTCACACTGTATTTTATCCTAAAATATGAAACTTCGACGAAACTCATTTTCTTTGATTCGCTTACCCTCTCACCTTCACGAATTTATTTATCACTTGTTTGAAATAGCATAATACTTATAGCCTCAAAATACACTCATTCCCGAGCTTATGTCGATTAACTTACGATGAAACTTTAACGTACGAAAAATGCGGGATGTAACATCTCATTTCCGAGCCTTCATCAATTTACTTATGGCGTACTTTCACGTAGAAAAACATGGAGTGTAACACATTGGCTTGGGGAACCGTGCTTCTTTGATGTTTCTCATGGCTGATACCAACTCCACTATATTGACGTTGAAGTTGTATTCCGATAATTTGGGGTAAAAAGGATCCCGTGACCCTGGCACTTCTTTATCCTATAGTGATCTATTGTCTCGACCGTGATCCATCCTTGTATCAATGGTGAACCTGTCCGCTGTACGAAAGCCCTTACCGCGGCCTTCGGTCTGTTCGTAGGGCAAAAACTGGCTCCTCGAAGTCCGTATGTCCATTTCATAATCATCTTTTGATTTTTCTTTATTCTTCTCCTGTCCTTTATTCGACGATGGAAAACCAACTTGATCATCTTTGACCTTATCTTTGACTCGTACCAGATGTGGACATCCGCCCAAGTTGTTGCTTAAAACTCAAGCAGGATTTCTTTCAATTTTCGGGAAGCATCTGAACTTCTCGAATTCAAGCTCTTGGTGAATTCTCTAGCTGCCCATTCATCCGGGACAGTTGGGAGCAACATTCTCTCTTTCTAGAATCGGGTAACTAACTCTTGTAGTAACTCAAACTCTCCTTGATCAATCCTGAATATGTCGGTCTTTTGGTCCTGTACTTTTCTAGCCCCGGCATGATCCTTGATGAAAGACTCAGTGAGAATCTTAAAGGAGTCTATGGAATGATCGGGTAACAATAAATATAGGCCGAGGCTCCCCTCATGAGAGTTTCTCCAAATTTCTTCAGCATAATAAATTCAGTTTAGTGAAGGGCTAAATCATTCCCCTTCACCGCAGTTGTGTAGGTGGTAATGTGCTCATGAGGGTCTGAAGTTCCGTCATACTTTGGAATATCAGGCATTTTGAACTGCTTCGGGATTAATTCTGGTGCCGCACTTGGCTTGTATGCCAATTGAGTAACTTCTTGAGTCCGAACCTTTCAGCACTGGTGGCGTGCCCGATATTTGGTCCATGCGAGCGTTCAATTCCCTCATAAACTATAAAAGTTCATTCTTGAAAGGATCGTTCTCGTTATTGTGGCCGGATCCGCTCCTCCAGCCCCATCGTGGCCAACTTCACCCCTAGGAGTGTTGTTTTCGACCCTCTGCGTTGTTTGATTCATGGGAGCGCCGGGAGGAATTGGATCTTGTCTATTCACATTATTCAAAGCCCCCGACAACACATGTTTCAACTCCGTCATGACCTTATCTTGTCGCGTGATATGGCCTAGAATGATTGCATGTTACTCTTGTAAGACCCTTACTGTGTCAATGACATGTTCCTCCTAAGCATCATTGGAAGTTGTCTCCTGAACATATCGAGGATATTGTTTGTCATGCACCGGTGTGGCGACATTCCCCTCATTGTGGGTGTCACTAATTGCGTCCTCAAAATGAGGCTGATCCTCTCTAATCTCGGGATTGTGCATGTTGTTAACATCGTTATCTAAGACAAAATAATCAAAACATGTTAGTAAAAAAATCAAGGATCAATTTAATTGCACGACTGTCTAGGCCCCACAGTGGGCGCCAAACTGTTTACCCATAAAACGGTACAATTGAATTTATATGTGGTTTCTACAGAAGTGAATTAATTTGATCCTGAAATAATAAAATAATTAAGAATTATGCAATACTTAGCCTTGAGATGGATATGAAATAGCAGAAACAACAGTTCCGCGAACATGATTTCCGGGCACAACAACAATGAAATCAATAAGCAAGAAGATAAGATTGTATTAAGCTTTGAATAGAATATAGCATAAGTTTGCCAGAAAATTCGTGTCCTTTATAATGATAAATGAGCTCACTATTTATAGCTACATCTAGGTAAGGAGGTCCTAGGATCATGCCCCTCTTTAATATCAATTATGAGGGTCATTGATGAAGATGTAACGGTGAACATAAATGCCAAATTCCTTGTAACGGGCAATCGTTCTTAATGCCACAAAATATTCCCTATTAAATGATACTGGGTGAAGAGTATATATCACATCTTTATGAGCGCTATTCTTTCCGGTGACAAACAGAACATTTGCCTTTGGTCTTGGCCATCCCCCGTCTTGGTTCCACGAGTCCCTATTTTGGACGGCCACGTGCCATAGCATATTTAACCCTATAAATTAATAGGAATAGCTAACTTTGCAGTCATAAGCAAGAGCGCTTTCCCTTTTTATTTTAGCATATTTATTTCTCCTAGTAATTTCGATGATCTTTTATGTGCTTTGCTTTATGTTATCCCATATTTTGCCTCTAGTTTCTTAAACAACCTAGTGTGTTTGTATTGATCTTCTTCGTTTGCGCTCTCTTCTTCTTCTAACTTGTTGTCACGGTCCAAAATTCATGTATTCATGATGGTACCTAACCCAACCCGCTAGGTAAGCCAAACAATAGTCAACAGAACTCTAATGAAATAATAAGAAATCAATAAGTGAAGTAATTGAATTTCCATACAATAACCCAAGGATTGGTAGTACAAGTCATGAACCTCTAAGACTTAAATTTACAAAGATGATATGAAAAATAAATACAACATTGGTTTGAAATATAGATAAATGGAATACGAATCTAAAATTACCAAGGACAAGTGGTAGCTATTCTAGAAAGCGGGTACATCTTCAATTCCAGCTCTCGTCATCCACATCGTCTCAACCCCAAGATCTTCACGCAAGGTGTAGAAGCATAGATAATATCTCTGACATGGGATACCATAACCGAACCAAACCACTGATCAACTTTCCTCATTTTACGTGTACACCATCAAGAGAGAAACATGATAGGGTGACCCTAGGGGGATGGATCCATAGCCACACGTTGCATGGACACCTCACGTGTTGTACAAACAACTCACATGCCAATAACACTAATATCTTGGATTCGCATGGCCAAGTCACGTTCTAATAATCATAATTCGCATGACGTGGTCACATGATAATAATCATAATTTGCAGGGCGTGATCACGTGCTAATAAGCACAATCCTTATGGCGTGGTCATGTGCTAATAATCACAACCTGTACGATGTGGTCACATGCTAATAATCACAACCCGTACGATGTGGTCACATGCTAATAATCACAATCCGCACTGTGTGGTCACGTGCTAGCAGTCTAATCCATATCACACAGAAAGCAACTATACAAGAATACATGTACATGATCAATGAATATCAAATTTCATACTCCTGAACTGGTATAAGTGAAACTAACACTTCGAAAACTTGGCATAAAGCTGATGATCCTTCAAAGTCTTAAGTAAAACTTGCAAGTGCTGCTCATGCTCCTCTATACTATGAGAGTGAACCAGAATATCATTAGTAAACACAATCACAAATGAATCCAGATAAGGCTTGAACACTCGGTTCATCAAATCCATGAAAGCCCCTGGAGCATTGGTTAAACCAAATGACATCACCAAGAATTCATAATGACCGTAACGAGTCCTAAAAGTTGTCTTAGGGACATCCGAAGCTCTAATGTTCACCTGACGACAGCCAGATCTCAAATCAATCTTGGAGAACACCTTGGCACCCTGAAGCTGGTCAAACAAATCATCAATACGAGGCACTGACACTCGTTCTTAATTGATATATTGTTCAACTGTTGATAATAAATGCACATCCCTATAGAACCATTCCCAATTCTTCACAAAAATACTGGCACACCCTAAGGAGAATCACTCAGTCTAATGAACCCTTTAGCAAGAAAATCTAACAGTTGATCGTTCAATTCTTTCAACTCAGATGAAGCATACATTATGGTGAGATAAAAATGGGTTGAGTGCCCAGAACCAAATCAATGCAAAAGTCAATGTCCGTATCAGATGGCATGCTCGGTAAATCTACAGGAAATACCTCTGGAAACTTTCTCATAACCAATACTAAATCTATAGGGACCTCCGCACAAAGATCTCGAATGTAAGGCAAATATTCTAAAAACTCCTTCTCAAATATGCGCCGAGAGTTCATAAATGAGACTATCCTACTCGTTGAAGGGACAAGGGTACCTCTCCACTCTAATATAGGCAACCCCGACATAGCTAACATCACATTCTTGGCATGACAATCTGAGAAAACATGATAGGAGGAGCCAATCCATACCAAGAATAACCTCAAAATCCACCATATCCAATAACAAGAGATCGATTATAGTATCAAAACAATTAATAATAATAACACAAGACCGATACACCCGATTAACTACTATAGAATCCCAATCAATGTAGACACAAAAGCAGGAATATCAAGAGAATCACGAGGTATACTCAAGTACAATGCCAAATATGAAGATATATAAGAATATGTAGAACCTAGATCAAATAAACTTTAAGCATCTTTATGACAGACTGAGATAATACCTGTAATACTACATCGGACAACTCTGCCTCAGGCCTACCGGAGAATGCATAATAATGGGGCTAAACCCCAATAACTTGTCCTCGACCTCTTCGATGACCTCTATTTTGATGACCTACATATTTAGTTGGTAGACACCTAACCGTAGCTATCTGGGCGGGTGGAGTAGCACTAGGTGCCGGAATCATAGCACGAGTACCCGGTTGTGGCATACTATTCTGCGGCCTGGGACAAAACCTCGCGACGTGCCTCAAATTCCCATGCACATAGTAACCCCTTTGCCGATATGGTTGTTGAACCTGAAACTATCCCTGACGACCTGAATAACTATTATGGTAACTGTATATCGGAGGTGCACTAATGGGAGCTGGAGTTTCTCTAAATTTTGGATGCTCGGAACTAGGTCCATAAGCATTATGGCCACCTGATGTACCATGAAAAAACTAGAGTGTTGATTGTATTGGTCAAATAGAAAAACCTTTATCAAAGTGACCCTTGCCTCCACAAGAGGCACCACTGAAACCACCCAAATGATGAGGCCTCTTAACAGATGTTTCCTCTATCCCCTGGCCACTAATACGCTCAATCCTCCTAGAAATCTGAACTACCTGAATGAATGACGTCTCAGTTTGGGCCTCCCTAGCCATCTGAAGTCTAATACTATAGACAAGCCCCTCTATGAACCTTTGTACCTTCTCCCTCTTAGTAGATATTAGGATAACTGCATGACGAGACAAATAGAGAGACCTCGTTTCATATTGGATAAATATCATACCACCCTATTAAAGATGCTCAAACTAGTTGTGTAGCTTATCTATCTGAGTGAGTAGGATGAACTTCCCCAAGGACAACTGTGAAAGTAAGACAAGGTGACCTTAGCGGTATGCTCATCTCATAAGTTTACCACTACCTCTTGGCTGAAGCCTGCATCTGGAATATATTAAAATCAACTCCTTGACTCAACTTGTCCTAACTTTTTCCAGATCTCATGACATCGATCCAAGAACTCCTGAGCATCCTGTAAACGTGCACAATTGAAGTGAGGAGGAAATTTTTTTTGGAACTTATCCACCTTCTTTAGCTCATCAACTGACATCGCAGGCCTAACCTTAGGCTGTATAGTAATAATAGGATGAACCACACCAACTGGTAACACTCATAGGGTCTGATATCCATGAGCCACCTATTCCAGAGTACGAGTGGCAGGAGATGGAGCTCTTCCTTTGCCCTTAAAAGCGGCTGGTGCCATAGGAAGCACACCTTCCTGAGCCGTGCTCTCCATATGGCCAACAATACGGTCCAAGGCATCCTAAAGAAGTGGATAGAAACAAACCCCTTTGGAATATGTGTTGGCCCTACTGACTCATCCTGAGCTGGAATCTTATCATCTAGATCCATTTGGGGCTAGATTAATGTTGCTATAACACGAGCATGGGATGTTTCAGGTGCTGCTGCACGTGTCCTAGGCTGGCTCTAGCTCTGTCCCTTCCCCGACCTCTACCCCTCGTAGAGCCTACAAACTGGGTATTCGGCTCCTGATCAGCTGCGGATGAAGCATGTGTCCTCACCATCTGTGCGAAAATAAGAGAATGATGATTCAAACTATAGGATAGAAAAAAGTCGCATAATATAAAAAAGAAAAAAGTGAACTTTCCTAAAATCCGTATAGCCTCTCGAAGATAAGTACAAATGTCTCTATACTGATCCTCAAGACTCTACCAAGCTTGCTCGTGATCGTAAGACCTATGCAACCTATTTCTCTAATACCAACTTGTCATGGTCCAAAACTCAACCACGAGGTCATGATGACGCCTAACACTTCTTGCTTGGTAAGCCAACACTTATATATAATAAAAGGACAAGACTAACATAAGACAACATATTATCATAATAAAGAGTAAAACTAAGAAATACATAACGAGTCTAAGGCAGAACTCCGTCTAATAACCCCTAAGATCTTGTATCACTGAGTCCATGGCCTCCTAAATATTGACTAATATAGCGTCTAAAAGGATAAATAACATTGTTTGATACAACTAAACAATAATATGAGAAATGGAAAGGTAACTTCAAGGCCTACAGACAAAGTGCAATACTACCTCAAGTCTCCTCAAATCAACATGCTAATCAGCCCTCTAAGTACCACTAGGTCCAATATAAGAATCTGCACAATAAGTGCAAAAGCGTCGTATGAGTATAACCGACCCAATTTACTCAGTGAGTGTCGAGCCTAACCTTGACGAGGTAGTGACGAGGCTAATACAAGACACCTACTATATAGGAATGTGCAGTTAAATAACGAGAGATATAACAATTAAGTTTATATGGAAAATAGCAAGTAGGATAGAAAAAGAGATAACAAGTGAGCTACAAGTGTAATAGCAAGAAAAAGTAGTACAAGGAATAACAAAAGAAACAACTAAGGAAAATAATGACTATATTTCTCATATAACACAACCAAGCCTTGCACAGCAACTCAAGTCCAAGATAATGACAAAATAACCATGAAAGTAATATAGCCAAGATCTTAATCCGCATAGCAAATCAAGGAATAAGAGATATCATATCAAGTAGCACGATAACACCCTTCGTACATTTACTCTCATCCTCACAAGCACGGAAATACTCTTCGTGTATATTAACTATTGTCAAAATCATGGAACATCCTTCATGCAATAGTAACAATATAAAGAAGCACGAAAATAGCCTCCGTGCATAATCACTCTTTCTCACAAATACGAAAATACCCTTTGTGAAAGTCACTCTTCCTCAGAAAGCATAAATATATAAAATAGTACCAAGAAAGGTAAAAAGCACAATCAACATCAAGAAGAGTGACTAAACGTAACACACCATAACTATTACTTTTGCAATCATACCCAAATCAACATTTCAAAAATCTTAAGCCTAGTATCTCAATAAACTCAACATAGCTATTAACATGAATTAGATTAATTGAGGAGTTTCACAATTTATTTAGAGCATGGAAGGCAAAACACATAAAGAAATATGGCATAAATAAAGCTAGTTCTACCTGCAAGCTTAACCCACATCAAACACATATATACTCATCATCTTGCATATATATCGCCCGCAACACATATAACACGTAGCGAGTAGAGCCAACTACATCCTAATTTCCTCAAATCAATGTTAACCAAGATATTTACCTAATTTCGAAACTAATAGACCATCCAATGCCGTTTTCTTTTAGAACAAGCCTCTAAATCACTCGAATCTAGTCAAATGATGCTCAAACAAGTCAAAATAAGCTTTAAAAACTACCCTAACATAAAAAAGGTTCAATCTTTAACATATTTTGGAAAGTCAACAAAAAAGTCAACTTGGCCCACTTGATCGAAATCTGAAATCAAGACCAAATCCCGATTGCCAATTCATCTCTGAGTTCAAATATGTGATTTATTTCAAGATTCAACCTCAAATCGAGGTCTAAATCTCTAAAATATAAAATCCTAAGTTTCTACCGAAAACCCTATTTTAACCCTATAAAATCTTTGATCTGGAGATAAAAATCTATGAAAAGTAATGAAAATTAATTAAAAACAATTTAAAGTTACTAACCCTTGATGTTGGGAACAAAAATGGTCTCCCACAATGTCCATGTCCCAAAATTAGAATAAAATAAGCTAATCCCGAAATTATTTTTATTCAACTGCAGATGTCGCAATTATGAAATCGTGTTTTTTCGCAATTGCGCTTATCACAAATGTGAACTACTGATCGTAAATGCGAACCACTAATTGTAAATGCGAAATGGACCCTGAGCCTCAGAAGTCGTAAATGCGACATTCACTTCACAGTCCTGATCATTGCAAATGCGTTCACAGCTTCGCAGTTGCGAAGCTGGCCTCCCCTACCCATACTTCGCAAAAGTGAGGTATGCTTCGCAAGTGCGAGGTTTACTTCGTAATTACGAACTCGCATTTTCAAGCAGATGATCACATTTATGATGACTGTAGCACCATCAATTACAAACTTAGCAAAATCAACCCCAAATCAATCAGAAACTCCACAAGATCCTCGGGACCAATTTCAAATATATTCATACAAATATATAAACCTCATACGAACTCGCTCATAATCTTAAGAAATTAAAATAAAATATCTACAATCAAGAATCAAGCATCAAAACTCAAGGACTTTCTAGTGTCCATAAGTTCAAATTTCATCTTTCAACAATAAGTGCCAAAACGGTCTTGGGTCACCTGGAAGCCAAGTCAAGTATACGTATAAGTCCAAAATTATCATATGAACCTACCGAAATCGTCAAAACACCGATCCTAGACCATTTACCAAGAATATTGATCGTGGTCAACTCCAACAACTTTAAAGCTTCAAAATTAAGTTTTTTTTGTAAAAACACATCTAAACTTTCTAGATGTCACGACCCCAACTCCACAAGGTGTGATGGCACATAATCAACCCACTAGATAAGCCAACAATCACATGATATCGATGAAAACAGAATAACATGGTCTAATAACTCAACATCGCAAGAATATCATAAAAATATATGAGAATAAAGCCAAACTTCTATTACAACCAATCCCAAAATCTGGTGTCAACGAGCACACAAGCACTACTGAATAACAAGGCACAAGCAAAATCCTTTAATAGAACTGTCAAAATGTAAGAACAATAAAGATAAAGATAATAGAAAGAGGACTTCAAGGACTGCGGACGATATGGAAGCTACCTCGTAGTCTCCAAAAAGTCAAAATTTTAGGCATGCTTTCAAGTATAATAGTTAAAGCCCAACACAGATATATCAAGTCAATTATCAACTAGCACGAGCAAGTGCATCTCTATGCCTACATATCAAGTATACATGTAAATCAACAATATCATAGTGGATCCATCAAGAATATTTACACTTAGCACTATACGGGTGCCTGACATAACTGCCAATCATCAAGCATGTATATGAAATGATGTGCATGCGCCCAATGCTGGCATGTCAGACTCTAGAGGGACGGATCCTGCCCAAGCATTAGCCATAATTATTTAGCCCAATAGTGAGGTCTAGTGCACTCGTCGCCCCAAAATAATAACACTTAGCCCAATATGGGTCTGGCGTACGTGTCACCTCAAAATCAGTACCAAATCGGCTTTAAGGCTCAAACTCAGTCATTTGTCATTTAAGTCTCATATAAACATATCTCAAATACTCATTTTAATAGAATTACCCTTAAGCGGTATCAATAATATGTGAGGAATCAAATAAAAAGTACCGATACAAAAATATTATTCATGGATATAGTATCATCCAGCATGTGCATCACCCCAGTATCTTTCATATAACGTAGTTCTTAGGGTTAAATACCCTCAAATCTAAGTTTAGATGTGTTACTTACCTCAAAGCATGCAACTCAATGCTCCAACAAATCATTGACATGCAAATAGGCCCCCGAACGACTCGAATCTAGTCAAAGCAACTTAATCCCATCAATAATAGCTATAGGAAATAATTCCAAAGGATAAAGCTAAGGTCTTTAACCAAAATAAAAAAGTCAACCCAGGGACCGCACCTCATAACACGACAAAATTCACAAAATTCAAACATCCATTCAATTATGAATCCAACCGTATTAAATTCATCCAATTCCATCCACAAATCGACCTCTAAATCCTTAATTTTCATTCTCCAACAATATAGGATGTGTTTGGTATAACGGAAAATGTTTTCCGTGAAAAATGTTTCCCAAGAAGATATTTTCTTGGAAAACAAGTACTAGTAATCTTATCTATTTTCCGGTGTTCTGTACGCAAATTAAGGAAAATAGAATATTAAGGAAAATAACTTCTTAAGGGTATTCATAAATAATTTAGATACAATAAAAATGAAGCCATAAACTTCGAACCAACAACATTCCGAACCCACAAATTCCATAAACTTCTGAACCGCTAAACTTTCGAACCCGTAGACTCTATAATTTCTAAACCCGCAAACGAACTCATAACTTTAGAACTCGTAAAATCTTAAACCTATAAACTAAAAATATAATATTTTTTACCGGGGAGGTGGGGATGGGGTGTATAGGGGGTGCTATAGAAATGTTTTTTTTACAGAAAATTAAAAATACCAAAAAAAAAAATTAAAAACATTCGAGGGGGGAAGGGGTTAGCAGGGTGGGTGGTGGCGGAAAAGAAAAAAACTGAAATCTGAAAAAAGTGTTTTTCGATAGAGGAGGTGGGAAAGGTAGGGTGTGGGAGAGAAGGGGGAAGGGGTTGGGGTTAGATGTGAGGGTAGGTGATGTTTATGGAAAATATTTTCCTAAACTTTTTCTAGGAAAGTCATTTTCCTCCAACTTCAGGAAAATGTAATATCTAGAAAAATATTTTCCAAATATTTTGTGTGTGAGACCCCATGTGTTTTTTTCTCTTCTCTTACGTAATATGCGTAACCTGGCGTGGTTATATTAGGTATATATGATTGGGTATAGTACATTGGGAGAATAATACTGAAAATGTGTGGTAATATCAAGGAACTAAACTAAAGCTTTAGGTCAAAGGAATCCCTTAAACAAATGTTCGTGGTTAAAGAAATGGCTCGGGTAGCACCCCACGCGTTCGGAAGGTTTAAGTTAACTTGCACCTGTGGGATAAGACTAAGAGTGTATAATATGCTAAGAATAATGTGTTAGGAGGTATTATAATATTACACTGGTCACATGTTAAGTTTTGGAGTCAAGCAAGTTGCAAAATAAAGGTCGGCAAAAGTTATCGGAAATTTCTCTAATAATTTTTTTAATACTTGGGTCAAATGTGTCAGATCATTTCTCCCAATATACAAAGATTAATGGGACCCACAACCTACCGAATCGAAGTTCTACGAGTCTAGTTCGCAACCAAAAAACTTCACATCAAACCGGCATCGAACTAAAAAGTTATGACTGTTTTACCGCGGACTGTCCGGGCTGAAATCGGGTCGCGAACCGGGTCGGGTCAAACAAGTGGTATAAGTCGGCAAATTCGACTTTTAAGACCTCAAAACATTTCATCTTCATCCCAAAACAGTGAAAAATCTGAAGAGAGGGTTCCATGGTTTTCTTGAGTGATTAAGGTGCATTTTAACGATTTCTATCGTTAATGTTTTCCTCCTGCCTAGAAACGCAATCTCTACGCTTTGCAATCGTTTTCCCCTACTATTAGCTGTGTTTGGAGCTATTTTTAGAAGATAGGAATTTGTTGTTCTTGCTGGTTCTTCAAGATTTATACTTGGTTTGCCAAGGTAATGATCTTCAGACTCTTTTATGATCGTTTTTACAAAGTTCTACGGACGTTTCGTCAAGTTAGGGTCATATGGTAAATTTGCTGATTTAAATTCAATTATGAACTATTTACAGGTGCATATAAGCTGCATATATATAGTGTTTACGAATATTAGGACGTAAGGAACAACTTTCGTGAAGGAACTACAGGCATTCGAACGTTCGTTGGAGAGGTATGTTAAGGCTAAGCTCCGTCCTTCCTTTTAGCACGAATTCTGGGAAATTTCTAAGACGCCAAATGTGATATTTTACTATTCTATTGCTAGAAATACCTTCTCTGAAAGGTATTGTGATCATAGTTGAAGTGTTTTCATGATGCTATTAGGTTGATGTTCCACTCGTTCGGTTAAATAGGGTATTCGACATCTATATATGTTATTTTGTCGGTTTTCTTAACTATATGTCCATATATNCAAAAATCTCAAATATAATTTTTATGTTTAAACTACTAAAACACTTGATTTTTGAAATACTTTCTTTTACTAATTATCAAAAAATCAGGTATAAGGACTAAGTGAAGCACCTTAAGCTTTTTATGAACATCGTCAGAGTTAAGTTATCTTTCTAAAAGTCTAGTTAAGTTTTCAAGCTTATTCAAAAAAAAAACATATGAGGTTCCACGAGACACTTGTATGCGATATGAAGGTGATTATGAGATTATGAGAATAAGAGTACCAATGAGCCAATATTGGCTAAGTTCTTGTTATGGACTATTATGTGCATTCAAAGTTCATATCGTACATGGCATATTATGCATGGACTTCGAACTTTAATCGGAGGTAAGGGGCCTATTTGCCCGAAAGACTATATATATTGTACAGATGGCCACAGGTTGGCAATATGATACCGGTTAGCTGTTGGGAGAGACCGCCATTGCTAGCATTTGGTTGGGTATGTCATGCATTTGCATCAATATATATGTATTCATGACATACGATTACACGAGCATACCATGCATATTTGATTACTATGAGGTCGGATGTCGGCCATGGAGGCTATCAGAGTTTCAGTGTCAGGTGGTATCTCTATTACCCTTTTTACATCAGCTATGTATGATTCTACTTTCTGCCTTACATACCAGTACATTTTTATTCGTACTGATGTCCCGTTGCCTGGGGACACTGCATTTTTGTTTCGTGCGTGCAGGTCCAGGTAGGGACTCTGATCGACCCCTCCGCTAGGATTTCGGGGTTCAGCTGTGAGTCGGTAAGCTCCACCTCTTCCTGGAGCTTCCATAGGATGGTTACTTTTGTTGTATAGTTTGGGTATAATCGGGGCCCTGTCCCCATAACGCTTATTACACTCTTAGAGGCTATTGTGGACACAATATTCTAGGTTTCTTTTTGCAGCTTTCAGTCTCCAGCCCATAGGCTTGGCATGTATATATATGTGTGTAGGCATATATGTCTTCAGCCGCGACCTCGTCGGCTAGATAGTACTTTATTATTTTTGTTTGTCTACCTTTGTTTATATGGCTTATTGTTATTCAGGTCATGACCTTAACGGTCCACGCTTAGTATTTCAGATGTTGTACTGCCCGATCTGTTGGGGCCCCAGTTTAGTTAGCTAGTATGTTTAGTGGCTAACTCGATCGAATACAATATCGAGTGCCAGTCGTGCCTCCCCTAGTTTGGGGCATGACAAACTTGGTATCAGAGCAGGTCATATCCCAGGGAGTCCACATGCCGTGTCTAGTAGAGTCTTGCTTAAGGGTGTGTTGTGCACCGNTTTGGGGCGTGACAAACTTGGTATCAGAGCAGGTCGTATCCCAGGGAGTCCACAAGCCGTGTCTAGTAGTGTCTTGCTTATGGGTGTGTTGTGCACCACACTTATAATCAGGAGGCTATGAGGAATTTAGGAATGGTTACGTTTCTTTCAATTAATAGATCGTGCTATAGAGAGAAGTTATAAGAACATATGAATTATGAATTGTGCTTTGTGTTTCTTATCTAACAGGCTACCTACGGTCAGCAGATGGTACAGCGAGAGATAGGTATGGACCCGGGGGAAAGTACCAGTCGTTCCTCACCGGGTCAGAGGGATATATTTCCCTTAGAGGCACAAAGTGAGTCTCCGGTACCCCTAATTTCAGCTTCCCCAACACTTGTTGGAGCCTGGGGAGATACAATACCCCTGGCCTCACCAGTTCCATTGGTACCNCAATTAATAGATCGTGCTATAGAGCGAAGTTATAAGAACATATGAAATCTAAATCGTGCTTTGTGTTTCTTATCTAACAGGCTACCTACGCTCAGGAGATGGCACAGCGAGAGATAGGTATGGATCCGGGGGAAAGTACCAGTCGTTCCCCACCAGGTCGGAGGGATAGATTTCCCTTAGAGGCACACAGTGAGTCTCCAGTACCCCTAGTTTCAGCTTCCCCAGCACTTGTTGGAACCCAGGGAGATGCAATACGCCCAGCCTCACCAGTTCCATTGGTACCTGAGGCAGCTAGAGACACAGGACCTCCAGCACCTATTGTTCCCCCATCAGAGACTAGGGAGCAGGGGATGAGGGAGGCAGTTCAGTTGCTGACTAGGATGGTTTCTATTCATGAGCGACAACTAGAGTCGAGGGCAGATACCTGGAGATATCAGACAGGAAGCTCGACGGTACGAGGGTTTCTTCACTTGGCCCCTCCATTATTTACAGGATCCAGTTCCACTGAGGATCCCCAGGACATTATAGACCATATGCATAGAGTATTAAGGGTGATGCATGCCTCCGTCACCGAGGCTATGGAGTTGGCTTCTTTTGGAATACGTGATGTAGTTGTCCTATGGTATGAGGCATGGGAGAGATCTAGAGGACCTGATACTCCACCAGCAGAATGGGAGGACTTCTCTAAGGCGTTTTTAGCCCATTATTTGCCACGGGAGGTTCGAGAGGCCCGTCTTGACCAGTTTCTTAGCCTGAAACAGGGGGATATGAGTGTGAAGGATTATAACCATAACTTTAATTCTTTGGCGAGGTATGCACCAGATATTGTACATACTATGAGGGCTAGAGGTCATAATTATGTGGATGGTTTGGGGGATCATCTGATTAGAGACTGTAGGGTAGCATCCCTATCGGATGATGTAGATATTTCCCGCATACAGGCTTTCGATCAGACTACAGAGGACCTTTCCCGTCGGATTCGTGATACTCGCAGGGATAGGGAGCAGAGTAAGAGGGATCGTAATATGGGGTCTTATAGGGAGCCACAGGGTGATTTTTGTCCCCCACTCCATCGATATCCACCTCGGTCAGCAGGTAGTTTCCCACCATAGATACAGGGCCAACGGTTTAATTGTTATATACAGTCAGGACCGGGGCAGAGCTCAGGAAACCTGAGGGCCGTTGACATGAGCGTTCCGCACAGATGAGACAGCCTACTCCTCCATGTACTCAGTTCGGTAAGCTGCACACCAGGCAATGTAGACAGGGTTCGAGTGAATGTTATCATTGTGGGCAGACAGGTCATTTTATTAGCCGGTGCGCGGGGTTAGGCAGAGGTGCACCAGCTCAACCTTCAGGATCCACATCACCCTCTTTGCCCTAAGTCCGTGCTCCCCGACCAGGTCCACAGTCTACTCAGGGCCGTGGTAGGGGGAGAGGTGGGGGAAACACCTCAGGTTCTAGTGGTGGCCAGAACCGCTTTTATGCACTCACAGGCCGACAGGATTCAGAGGCATCCCCATATGTTGTCACAGGTATATTGACAATACATTCTCATGCCATTTATGCCTTGATAGATCCCGGCTCTACATTTTCATATATTACTCCATTTATTGCTGGTAAGCTTGACATAAGATCTGAGTTGTTGCCACAGTCAGTTGAGGTGTCTACGCCAGTTGGCAACTCTATTGTAACTAATCGTGTCTATCGAGGTTGTACAATGTTAATTAATGACCGTCCAACTTCTGCTGATTTAGTTGAATTGGTTATGCTAGACTTCGATGTCATTATGGGTATGGATTGGTTGGTAGCTTGTTATGCTAATATTGATTGTCGTGCAAAGTTGGTCCAATTTCATTTTCCAGGTGAGCCTATCCTTGAATGGAAAGGTAATGCAGCCACGCCCAAGGGTAAGTTTATTTCATACCTTAGGGCTCGGAAGTTTATTGGTAAAGGCTCTGGTTCATCTCAGGTATATAGATAAGGAGCCAGCGACTCTTCAGTTGGTTCCTATTGTGAATGAATTCCCGACGGTATTCCCTGACGAGCTTCCAAGAATGCCCCCGAAAGGGAAATCGATTTCGCTATAGATTTGCTTCCTGATACGCAGTCTATATCCATTCCTCCCTACAGAATGGCTCCTGCAGAGCTAAGTTAATTGAAGGAACAACTAAAGGACTTGCTCGATAAAGGCTTTATTAGGCCAAGTACATCGCCATGGGGTGCTCCGGTGCTCTTTGTTCGAAAGAAAGATGGCTCCTTGTGGATGTGTATTGACTACAGGAAACTAAATAATGTCACTATCAAGAATAAGTATCCTCTTCCATGGATTGATGACTTGTTCGACCAGTTACAAGGTGCCAAATTCTTTTTGAAGATTGACTTGCGATCCGGTTATCATCAGCTACGAGTCAGGGATATTGATATCCCAAAAATGGCATTTAGGACGAGGTATGGCCATTTTGAATTCCTTGTCATGTCTTTCGGGCTTACAAATGCC
>ML420794.1:1127-13138 GCA_005239525.1 Nicotiana knightiana | reverse complement strand
AAAATTTAGCCGTTAAAACCGGGCCGGTCCGGGCCGGTTTAACCGGTAAGTGCACTGTTCACTTTGACCGGGTTGGACCGGTCCGGGTAACCGGTAGAAAAATTATAAACGGACCAACCCCCTCTAACCCCCCTACCCAGCCCACCCGGCCCCCTATGTACCGGGCCGGTCCGGTTCCGATTTTAACCGGTCTGGGCCGGTCCGGTTACGGGTCAACCCGGCCCGTTTGCCACCCTTAGGCAAACCCACTGCATTTGTTATTCTTCCCAAATTCTACATTATTCTCTTTCTTCCAGTCCATTTGCCATTCGCTTCATCATTTTCCAAATTCTCCATTTTTGGTTTCTATCTTTCTAGCCCGGCTATGTTTCAGTTGTTAGTTTTGATTAATTTTTGCCTACCTACTTTTTCTTTTATTGCACTGATTTTTGCCCATCGCTTGTGAATTCTCTTTGAAGATTTGTCCATTTTTGCTTTTTCCACTCCCTGCATAATTTCTTGCTAGATCTATAACATATGTGCCCCTAATTCTGTTTGATCTGCATATGCATCTATGAAAATAGATACCTGAAATTGTATTATCACTCTCCTTCCTTCCGCTCCTGTCTTCTTTCTTCAGATGAGTTAATTGCTCCTTTCTCTACTGCCATTTTTTCTCACTTTGTTTTTAATCTATAGGTTTTTTCTGCTTTTAGTTTCTGTCATTTTTTCTTTTGGATTTCCTTGTGTTTTTTAGTTTCCTTACAATTAAGAAGCAAAAAAGAGAAGTTTGCAATTGCTCTTGCAATTAAGAAGCTGAAGATATTTCATACAATTCATATGAATATTATGAATCAAAGAGAAGAAGAAGATGAAGAATTGAGCAGAATGAAGAAGAACAAGTAGAGAGAGTAGGCGGAGAGATAGAGAGAAAGTAGTGTAGTGTTTCTTATTATTATTCCAAAAGTTAGTCTTGTATTTACACTATCTATGTATTTATATACTTTAACTAATTTTGTAGTTATTGTTAATTAACTTACTAACTAATTCCTAACTAATTTTCTAAGAACCATTAGATGGTTATATAACTACTTTTAACTAACTAACTAATCTACACTCACATTATATTATATAACACTCCCCCTCAAACTAGGTGCTGAAAATATATTAATCACACCTAGTTTGGATTTCAAATACTCGTTCTTAACTTTGGTTAGGCCTTTTGTAAAGATGTCTGCTGGTTGGTCTGTTGTAGCAATGTACTTTGTGTTGATAAGGCCTTGTTGAATTCTTTCTCTCACAAAATGGCAATCAATTTCAATATACTTCGTTCTCTCATGATAAACTGGATTTGCAGCCATTTATATTGCTGCTTTGCTGTCACTGTAGATGTCAATAGGCAGTTGGATTTTTGTATCAACTTCAGTTAGTAAACCATATAACCAAATGAGTTCAGCTACTGTTGTGGCTAGGCTTCTGTATTCTGCTTCTGCAGAACTTCTAGAGACAGTAGTCTATTTCTTTGACTTCCATGACACCGACGAATCACCAATCTTAACTAAATAACCTGTAACTGATTTTCTGGTTAAGGGACACGATGCCCAGTCTGCATCACAATAAGCTGTAATTGTATTACACTGAGAACTTGATAATAGAACCCCTTGGTCAGGCTGATTTTGACATATCTTACTATTCTCAATGCAGCTTCCATGTGTGATTTAGTAGGTTCTTGAAGAAATTGACTGAGAGTTTGAACTCCAAATGTTATATTTGGCCTTGTCACTGTCAAGTGTAACAACTTTCTTATTAATCTCTGATAGGATGTTTGATCAACTATACTGTCTTCATTTTTTAAACATTTTGTCTGCTCAATGTGATCATTATACTGTTTAGATGTTAATTTGATATTAACATCTATTGGTGTTATTGTTGGTTTGGCAGCAGCTAGCCCAGCTTCTGCAATCAACTCTAATGCATATTTCCTTTGATGCATAGTAATTCCTTGACTAGACCTGGCAAACTCAATTCCTAAGAAGTATTTGAGTTCCCCCAGATCTTTCATCTTGAAAGCATGTTGCAATAAAGTCTTCGTTTCTTGTGATTAACATATCATCTACATAAACTAGAATTAGAGTAGTACCTTCAGTTGTCTTTCTGATAAATAGAGAGTGATCATGCTGACTTTGTTTGAATTTGAACTTCAACAGTGCCTCACACAGTTTTGCATTCCATTGTCTAGGTGCTTGTTTAAGTTCATACAGGGACTTAACAAGTTTACATACAGTTTTCTCCCCCTGACTTTTAAATCCCTGAGGTAGATCCATATAGATTTCATCAAATAAATCTCCTTGTAGAAAAGCATTATATACATCCATTTGATGTATGTGCCATTTCTTTGAAGCTGCTAGTGCCAGGATGCTTCTTACTGTAACCATTTTCACCACAGGTGAAAAGGTTTCCTGATAGTCAATTCCTTCTTTTTAACTATATCCTTTAGCAACTAATCTAGCTTTGAATCTCCCAACTTCGCCTATAGCTTTATATTTGACCTTGTAAATCCATTTTCATCCTATAGGTTTTTTTTTCTTCTGGCAGAGTTACAATTTCCCATATATGATTGTTTTGGAGAGCCTTTATTTTTTTCATCCATAGCTTGAATCCATCTAGGATCTTGAACAGCTTCAGAATAGTTATTAGGTTCAGATATAATTGAAGATGTAGCTAGATATGACTGATATTGAGTTGAAAGATGATCATAACTGATATATTTATTTAAATCATAAGGAATATTCTGATGGATATTAAGAGATACCAAATCTTTCAACCATACTGGGGGTTGTTTGTCTCTGCAGGACCTTCTTATGTTCTCCACTATAGTTTGATTATTTGACTGATTTTGATCTTCAGTTACATATGGTGTTTCTGAAGTATTATTCTGTGTAGTATTTGAATATGACCCTTCACTTGTTTCTTCAATGTTGTATTGCACATCATTCCCATTGTAGTCTGTAACCATATCTGTATTGTAGTCTTCTGTATTGTGCTGAATATTAGTTCCACTAGATTCTGCATTTTCCCCTTCATTTGTAGTGTTATTTGTGTTTCTGTTTTGAGGCAGAATTGGATGATCATACATCATTCTCAATTCTAGATTTATATCCACAAAAATCTGTGAAGATCTATTATCCCTGTTTGTGAAAGGAAATACATTTTCTCTGAATATGACATCTCTGCTTGTGAAGAAACAATTGTTAGATGGATCATATAAAACATATCCTTTTTGAACTTCAGAATACCCCATATGAATCGACATCTTAGCTCTAGGCATTAACTTGTCATATTCTTGAACTGTTTTTGCAAAACACAAGCATCCTATTATTCTAAGGTGCATAAGAGATGGTTTCCTTTTAAACAATCTTTCAAATGGAGATATGTTGCCAATAACAGCACTAGGCATTCTGTTTATTAAATACACAACAGCTAGAACACAGTAACCCCAAAGTTTAATAGGTATTTGTGCTTGAAACATAAGAGCTCTTGTAATTTCCAATATATGTCTGTGTTTCCATTCAGCTACACCATTCTGTTGAGGTGTATACACACAAGTTCTTTGGTGTATAGTTCCTAATTCCTTAAACATTTTGTCACACATAGAATTCACAAAATTCTGCTCCATTGTCTGTTCTTATGACCTTTAGTGCTATATCAAACTGAGTTTTGACATATTTGAAGAATTGTTGTATGTACACACAAGCATCAGATTTTTGTGTTAGTAAAAATATCTAGGTCATTCTTGAGAAATCATCTACAATGGTCAAAAAATATTTATTTCCATCCATAATAGCCACTCTATAAGGCCGCCACAAGTCTAAATGTATAAGATCAAAACAGTTTCTACTTTGTATACTGCTTGTAGGAAAGGGTAATCGTATCTGTTTGGCACAAGGACATACAATGCACTTATTTATTCTACTTCTAATAGTGTCAGTGTCTAGATGCAGTATCCTCTTAAGAGTCTGAGTGGACACATGCCCACATCTTCTTTGCCACATCACTATATCTGATTGTTCATTCTTATTTGTATCATTTTCCTGTGTAGTCAAAGCCACCATTCTGTTTCTTTCAGTTGCATTGGTATACAAAAGATATAATCCACCATCCTCTTTACCAATCCCCTTCACCTTCCCAGTGAAGAGTTCCTGAAACACACAAAAATCAGGATAAAATATTGCTGAACATTGCAACTCTTTGGTTAGCTTAGAAATCGATAACAAGTTATACTTGAACGGAGGAACATAAAACACATTAGTTATAATGTTGTTTTCTAATATAGAACCTGCCCCTGTATGAGTAACAGTAGTGATATCACCATTAGGAAGTAAAACTTTCTTTGGATTGTTAGATTCAACCACTATCATTTCATCTAATAACCTTTTGTCAGCTACCATATGATTAGTTGCACCTGTATCTATAATCCATTGACTAAGGCAATCAGAAACTAACAAGGCTGTGTCCATACCTGCCACATTAGCTGTAGTAGTTGAATTTGATACATCAGTGTTGTTCAGCATTTTTAGAATCTGTTCATATTGAGACTTTGTAAGTGCATAATTTTCAAGACTTGACTTCTCCATGCTTAAACTGGGTACTTGATCTTGAACATCTGCCCCCAACTTTGTATGACTGTGTACATTTGTATTTTTCCCATAGTCGAACACAGGCATTGAGTTAGACTCTGTCAGTACATTCACATTATATGCTGCATTTGTGCCAACATTCACTCTTCGTTTGTTCTTGAAATCTGCAGGATATCCCACAATTTTGTAGCAGTTTTCTTTACTGTAACCCTTCATTTTGCAGTAGTCACAGTAGGTGTTATAGTTCCTTCTTATTCTCTGATTTTGACTCCGATTTACACTAGTCTTTGAGTACATTGCAACTTCATAATTTCCTCCTTGGCTTGTTGGAATAGACCCCAAGATCCCTGAAGTTGCAGCCACGGATTTTTGACCTTCATCACTCACAATCAGTGCATATGCCTGATTTACAGTAGGAACATGATTTCTCATTGAAATTTGACTTCTAGCCTGTGAGTATGAATCGTTTAATCCCATTAGAAATTAATATAGTTTTAACTTCTGTAAGTAAGCTACAAACTCTCTTGATTTTTGACAGTCACACCCAGGTGCTGGAACTAACGCCTCAAACTCTTCCCATAGATCTTTCAACTTTGAAAAATACACTGATATAGATGATGTTCCTTGCGATAGAGTAGCAATTTCTTTGTGAAGATTAAATATTCTTGAACCATCAACCTTGTTGAACCTTTCAGCAAAATCCTCCCAAACCACTTGTGCACTAGATGCATACATGATTCCTCCAAGTAATCCTTTTCCAACTAAATTCATAATCCAAGAAAGAACAATCGCATTCACTCTTTCCCAGTGATTCCACATAATTTCTGGAAATCCTTCTTTCTTTCATGTGTCATCCACCATCCCTAACTTGTTTCTGCCTAGTAAAGCTACTCGCATCGATCTTAACCAGATTGAGTAGTTCTCAATTCTAGTCAGCTGAAACGAGATGATCTGAATCCCACTAACATCTACAGAAGATAGGAATAATGGATGATTGTAGTCAATACCGCTAACTTGATTTGCATATTCATTTTGAACTCGAATTCCTGGTGCTTGAGCCACTGTTTCTCCATTGACAGCCATGGTTTTGGTTGTATTTCTTCGTTTTCAAAATTCTGAAACTTTACAGAGAATTACCAAGAATTACAAATATTCAAGATATTCAAGATTTGGATCTTTACGAGTTTAGCTCGTCGTTGCTCTGATACCATGAAGATATTTCATACAATTCATATGAATATTATGAATCAAAGATAAGAAGAAGATGAAGAACTAAGCAGAATGAAGAAGAACAAGCAGAGAGAGTAGGCGGAGAGATAGAGAGAAAATAGTGTAGTGTTTCTTATTATTATTCCAAAAGTTAGTCTTGTATTTACACTATCTATGTATTTATATACTTTAACTAATTTTGTAGTTATTGTTAATTAACTTACTAACTAATTCCTAACTAATTTCTTAAGAACCATTAGATGGTTATATAACTACATTTAACTAACTAACTAATCTACACTCACATTATATTATTTAACAGAAGCAGAAAAGGGAAATATAAAACTATTTTTAGTTTATTGAGATTTGAAAGAAGAATTTGAGAAAATCACTCGATTTTAAAATTTTTGATTCTCAGTATTCTCCGCCAACATTTCCTTTGAATCCGTAGACTTTGTTGGATATTTTATTTGCATGTCGGTAAGTTTATCCAAATAATTCACTGATGCACCCTGAGGTGGACTCAGAATTTGAACACTATGAGGGCACCACTATATGTTAATACTAGTGATAAAATTCGACGTACACCTAAATGCTAATTACTAGTGATAAAATTTGGCGTGCAACTCTTTAAAAACTTAATAATTATGGTCGATAACTTATCATCGAAGTATTAAAAAAAAGTTCTAAAGAAAGAAAAAGCATCGAACAGAGAGAGATTTTTCGCAAAATGGGTGCTACGAGAAGGAAAGATGTTTGATTTAAGTCTATTTCAAACTTTAAAATTTTTAGTTTTTTCTCAACTAAAAAGGAGTCAATGATCAAATGGGTGTTCAAACTTTAAAATTATCAAAAACTTACACAAAAAAATCAAGATTAAGGGTGTGTTAGTAGTCAAGTATTTGCAGAAGAGTCTCATACTCTCAGTTGCCATTGTGGAATCAGAGTTGGCGATGCCCATTACTTTATTAAAGTGATTGTTGAAAAAAGTTGTGACAGAAAGTATTTATATTTTTTCATTTGTGGAGCAATAAGTTGTAATGCGAAGTTTTTTTATTTGAAGGGTGATATTTACAAAGAAAATAAAAGTAATTAAGTTGACCAATATATACTAGTACTAAGTTAAAAATGATTTTAGGGAAAAAAAAATTGATGTTACAGAAAAATGAGTAAAAGCTAAACATGAGTTCGAACCCACGTCAACCACTAAAGGGAGGAAACTAAAGCACTCTACTCAACCATTCCTCCGGTCAAGCTTTTATGTTTGGGGGCACACGTAAATTATTTAAGGGTCCCAACTGTATTTACAAATATATATAATATATATACATAGTTTCTGTCGAAACTAACGGGGTCCTGTGACCCCTCAAGAGACAAGTTAGGTCCGCCTCTGAATGCACCGAGCTGTTTGATAATATGACTGAATAACTGAATGTTGTTTTTTTTTTCTCGCGTGTCGGGTGTTCTACTACATGCTCATATATCATTCAGCAATTTTAAGGCTGCTTCACTGTTAATTGAGCCAACAATCCGGAAAATACTTTTCAATTGTGAATTGAGTTGTCGTTGGCTGCTAAAGAACTCGGGGTAGTTTGGTAGAGTGTATAAAAATAATATTAGAATATAATGTATTAGTAATGATGGTATTAGTTATGTTTGTATTAGTTATGCTGGTATTAATTATGTCCATATATTTCTTATCCATTCTTTGGTTTGATGTATTAAAGCATTGCATCACAAAAATACCCTCATAACTAGTCCATCACTTTATTTTTTTAAAAGAAACATATAACTGAGGAATAGTTTTATATGAAAAAAGTTTTAAAAAGTTATTTGATTTGTTTACATATATTGTAGTATAAAACTAAGTATTTATTTATTTATTAGGAGTATAAGTTTATTTTCCACTTTCAGATTATTTTAAATTTGCATTAATATAATAGTATATTTTAATCAAGCATAAAATTTAAAGGACAATTTTGTCTTTAAATAAGCTAATGCATGTATTAAAACCCATTGCATTGTTAATATCATGGTTTCTAATACATTTATTATGCATAGGATAATACCAAATATAGTGTATTACTAATACTTGCATAACTAATGCATAGGTTCAAAAAATTTACCAAACAAGAGTATTATCAATACAAAAGCTAATACATATATTATTTTATCTAATGCATCCTACCAAACGACCCCTTAGTCTTTTTGTTTGCTTGTGTTTACGACTCTCAATGTCTTCTTTTCATAAGGATTATTATGCAACTTCATAAGTTAGTGACATCATGTCATTGTTCTATATGGATAGGATAAAGCCGACGAGCCTTTGGAGGGACAGAAAGATTTTACCGTACAAAAGGAATATTTATGTTTTCTTGAAAGGTACATTTTTCTCATAAGAGGTGCATCACTACCAGAAAATGGGGCTTTAGCGAGGAGGAATTTGATCATTAAAAGTTCAATTCCGGTCGTTATAAGTTGATAACGACTGAAAAAAATTCGATCGTTAAAAGTCCCGACGTTAAAAGTTAACGGCCGATTTACAATCCGATCGTTAAAGGATCTTTAGCGTCGACATTATTTTCGATCGTTAAACATGTGTTTAGCGATAAGATTTTCCGCTTGCTAATTTGTTATCCGGTCATTAAAAGTCTTTAATGACAATAATATATTAAGTCAATTCGAGTGCTTTTAGCGACCGATATTATCTTCGTTAATTGTATAATTACTTTTAACAACCAAAAGTCTCTTCGTTAATAGTCATTTATCCATTTGAGAAACCTATTGTTAAAAAGTTTTTATGACCATATTTGTCTTCGCTAATATGAAAATGTAATAAATATAATGAAAAATTAAATTCATGAATAGTAATAATTATTTATATGCCTTCATACACGCTCAACAACATTGAAAAATAAATCAAATACTTGATATCTTGAACTAAATTGTCATATTTACCAGAAACCAATCAAAATTGTAAGAAACCCATCTTACCAAAACAATGAAAAGTAAAAATAAAGCAAACCCATCCGGGAGATAACAGGAAGCATAAAGTGAGATGAGTTAATCATCATTTTTAATAATTCCTAAAGAGAAAAAAAGTAAAAGTAAAATGGCAGCATATATATGTACATAAGACAGTGTCTTTAAACAATCGTTGACGAACGAAAAACCTCTTGTACTTCAACTTGCTCTACACTTTCTTCAAGGACAAATTCTTCGGACTTTAAGTTCTTAATCTGTTAAAATAACAAATTTATGCCAGTTTAATAATAAAGAATAAACAATTAATGAAAAAAAATGAACACGTTAAAGGGAAAATGAACAGATAACACCTTAAATTATCGAATGCACATATAGATAACCATATTCACGAGAAGTAAGCTGACTAGCCAAAGAAGTGATAAATTCAATTAAATTCTAGCTAAGTACCATATTAACTAATTGGAGATGTAATTTTGCATTTGCTTTTTGTGGTCATCTGAGGCAAGAGTCCTTGGGATAACCGATAAAAAAAAACCGAGGCACAAGTCAATGGTTGTCTAGATTTACAATTATTGCAGCATCTGACATATCCTCCTATGTTATTACAATTTTAAAATTCCACATCTAACTGAATGAATCCCTCAGCAAACAGATTATCAAAGGAAAATATTGTTATTGCAGTTACTTGAAAAGTTCAAATTAAGGTACGAGCGTGGGAGCTATTGAGTTACAAAACTCACACTAATCAACTAATTCAACAGTAAATGAAAAAAAAAAATAGAATGGAGGATGGGAAAAAATACTGAATAGCTGGAAAACCAACTATCCAACTCAGAGTAAGTACTCGCGTTGGAGCTATGTAGTTTCAGAACTCATAGCAGTCGACTAATCTAACAGTAAATGAAAAAGGAGGAATCAAACAGGAGAAGATACTCAACTGCGGGAGAAATCAACTAATCCAACTCAAAAGGAGGTGCTGCACTGAAACAAATGCCTCCGCATATCCTTCAACAACTATGATTGCCTGGAATAGGTTTTAACTTTTTGTTTATGGTCAAGGAGGAGTAGGCTTTTAGTTGATAGTGTGACCCTCCCCCCACCCCCCACCCCCCCACCCCGGGCCCAAACAGAAATCAAGATGCCGCAAGGAACACTGAAAGATGATCAAGATTGATAACCAGAATTTAATGGAAAGCTCAAGGAACCAAATGACAGCAGTAGTTAAAAGGACAGACTACACAACTATGTTGCAGGAGTTAGACAAACATGGGTTGGCGCAATCTTCTCTGGAACCCACACTTCTTCGCACTGAGGAGGATCCAATACCACTGTCTCGGTCCTCATCCATTCTTATCTCGCGAAGAGAGCTAGTCTTCATCATCTTGAGGTTCGTACCCAGGTATCATATAAAGAACCAAATCGGGGGTTTCCCAGGCAATTTCATGCACGACAAAAGAAAATTTCAATGCAATCCAACTAGAGCAGCACAACTGCAACAAGCTAACGGATAATTACTTCTGAAATGGTGAATTGTCGGTCCAGAAAACATTCAACCTCCCAAGCCTAATTTCAACAGGCAGGTTGTGGTACCAAAAGGGTGAAAACACAGATTACAGAAAGTTCAATGACTGTTTTGTCTATCCACATTCAGCTATGTTTCTATCAATTTGACTTCATAGGTTATTTGACTTTGATAGTAGCTATTGATTTATAGGTCACAGGTTTGAACCGTGGAAGCAGCCACTAATACTTGTATTAGAGTAGGTTTCTCACATCACACCTCTAAAGGTGCGGTCTTTCCCTGAACTTTGCATGACTGCTGAGCCCTTTTTTAGTAGTAGTTGAGTTCATTTAGTTCCTTTGCTCGGGGTTACACACACTTTCTTATATAACGAAAGAACCACAAATTCTCAACCAAAGCAGCCTACTGATATAATCAATACATGATGCAAAAAGTGGCAAGTCATTTAGAGTCACTTTTGTGCTGCTACAGTCTAAAAGACTGAAATTACAATATAATTATAGTCGCACAATGTCACGATTCAATTTAACCCTCCAAAAGGTGTTATGACGACACCTAGTCTTTATGATTAGATAAGCCTATTATTACGAAAGATTTAAAGAAAACATAACGGTAAAAGATAAATAGTATATTTTAAATATCAAGGATACTGCCACTTGGCATATACAAAAAAAATAATCTCCCAAAACCCGGAATGTCGCTAAATCACAAGCTTCTATACTTTATTTAGCTTTATACAAAAGTCTGAAGGTAAACAAAGAAATCTCTATGCGGGAGAAATAGAAGGGGACTCCGAGGATCTGCGGACGCGAGCAGAAATACCTTGAAGTCTCTTGAAATCAGCAAGCGCACACTAAATCTGAGGTTGATAACTCGTACCTGGATCTGCACGCGAAAAATATATGCAGGAAATGGCATGAGTACACCACAATGATACCCAGTAAGTGCCAAGCCTAACCTCTGTCGAGTAGTGACGAGGTTAGGTCAGGGCCCTACCGGAGTAAATATAATGAATTAAGCAGTAAAAGATATAAATAAATCTTACGGTAAAAGAATTAAATAAATTTACAAAATTTAACAGTCAAGGGAGCCCTGGGCTCAGACAAGGTAAACACAACAGGGAATCTCCCGGGATACAGTCCCGTAGTTCCGAAATGCTCATGCAATACAAGGGGATCTCCCGGAATACGTCTGTAGTCCCAAAATAAATATGCAGTGCTGGGGGGAAGGAATCTCCCGGAATACGTCTGTAGTCCCAAAATAAATATGCAGTACATGAGGATCTCCCGGAATACGTCCGTAGTCCCAAAGTAAATATGCAGTACAGAGGGATCTCCCGGAATACGCCTGTAGTCCCAAAGTAAATATGCAGCTCAAGATGACATGACAGTACGACGTCGAATTATACAGTTTAGACTAAACACAATCAAGGAAAATAGGGATCTACCTAAACATATTGCA
Source organism: Nicotiana knightiana (assembly GCA_005239525.1). Taxonomy (NCBI): domain Eukaryota; kingdom Viridiplantae; phylum Streptophyta; class Magnoliopsida; order Solanales; family Solanaceae; genus Nicotiana; species Nicotiana knightiana. Next base: position 1,345 of record ML420794.1, on the reverse strand, counting down.
CAGAATTTCAAATAAACAAATTAAACATGTAGGCATGCTTTCCTACTCTAAGTAAGCAATTAAACATAGTAGTGCGTTTAGGAAAAATTGTTTATGACTTAGAAGGAAAACGAGATATTTACAACAATAGCCCATGTATGTACTCGTCATCTCACGTACACGGCACTCACACATCAAATAATACCCAAACATCCCAAGGGGAAGTCCCCCCCCCCCCC
>ML420791.1:0-16200 GCA_005239525.1 Nicotiana knightiana | reverse complement strand
AGCATGAGTGGTTGCAATGTCTTGAACCATGTCACGGTCGTCGGTTCATCTAAATTTCTCAAAGTATATTTTATTATGTCTTTGTAAAATCATGCACGTTTTCAAAATATAGCTCTATTAAGAAAATGCTACCCTGATGACATAAGCAAGATCATCAGACCAAGCAGAACGAAGCAAGAAAAACCATCAGGGATACGAACCAACCTTCCCCATCTACAGAACTCACAATTTTTCTTCGGATGCAAGAATAAAGAACAAACAAGTTTCAAAGTCACGAACTTCAACACAGTCGCAAATTCAAGGTTTACTATCAGCACAAAAGAATGAACGTGCTCCAGAGTCACAGTTCTCACAACAATCGCAATACCACAACCTATTACCAGCTAAGAAATCCTATTAGCATCTCTATTTGTTCCTTTGCATAGGGCCAAGACCTGCCTTCATCTTGCACGGGACTAAGCTATGTCCCACATTTACATGAGGTTAAGCTCTACCTCCATTTGCATAAGGCTAATCTCTGCCTTCCTATCTGCATAAGGCTAATCCCCTGCCTTCCCATGCATAAGGCTATCTCTGCCTTCCTATCTGCATAAGGCTAATCCCCTGCCTTCCCTTGCATAAGGCTATCTCTGCCTTCCTATCTACATAAGGCTAATCTTCTGCCTTCCCTTGCATAAGGCTATCTCTGCCATCCTATCTGCATAAGGCTAATCTTCTGTCTTCCCTTGCATAAGGCTAATCTTCTACCTTCCTATCTGCATGGGACTAAGCTCCTCTTCCAATTTAATTTTTCACCGAGACTAAGCGTTGTCTCTCAAGAATTATCTACTTCGCTTCTCTTTCGAGCTAAGCTCCGCCCTTCAATTTGCAAGACTAAGCTCTGTCTTGTCAGCATTATATTATTGCATATCATGGGCTGAAATATCACCAACCTGTCCAAAGGCGTCATAGTCTAACGACATCATCCTTATAGCCGGAAGACACCATGTCATGGTCTGAGGATCTCTCTCAATTTGCATATCATTATTCAAAGGCATCATAGTTCGGAGGCACCATCTTCATAGCCCGAGAACATTATTTCATGGCATGTGAATCTCTTATCAAACAATTCATGGCCCGGGACATCATGGTCTAAGGACGTCATCCCTAACCGTCCAAAGACAACTTTCATAGTCCAACGGGATCCTGCATCATGTTTAAAATTATGCATAGTATATGCTTGTATTGATTTTATTTGCAGGTAACCCGGCGAGCAACGGCTATCCCAGCATGAGCAATCCCGCTCCAGTTCTCCCAACCGTCTCGAGCCCGATATTCCGTAAATCGTCCAGTCGCCTATCCCTAGATGTTGCGTCCGTTCTTGTGATAAATTCATCAGTATACTTCACCGATGAATCCGGAACTACATACGGCCTGATTCCTGTAAAATCAGGGATATGTAGGCAGCTCAGAAACCAGGGTGCGACCCTAAATCTCTCAAACCGTTTCGCTCGGTCAAATTGGCCATCATATCTTTACCCGATAACTCTTTCATCCTTTTCGGGTAAAGATGGGCAGCTGTTGATACCCAATTTTTCCCAAAAATATTTTTAAATTACATAATACTTTCAAAATCATGCGTTAATAGCAATTTATATTTTTCCATAATTTTCCTATATTTTTATTAATTTATCCAGCATTTTATTTCCAATAAATAATTACAAATTGCATCACAAATGATTTCAAAAGTATTTCTTGATTTAATTTATCTTTTATGGTCCCATCAAGACTAACTTATTTCATAATTAGCCAAATTGGCACCTTTTGGCTATAATTGTTGTAACTTTGCAATTATAGCCCAATCATATAATTATGTACCATTATTTACCAAAATTTAATCATTTTGTATTTTAATACTAAATAATCTTTTTAAAACTATTTTCTATGCATGGAATTTATATTTATGATTATTAGTTATTTTATAAATTATTTTAATTAATTTAGGTTGGGTATTTGTCAAATAGCCTGTTTTATTTTTGATTCTAACCTATTGAAATCAGCCCAAAACACCTAATTATGCTAGCCCAACAGATCCAAGCCCAATTCCTAAATATACCCAACCCAATTCCGCCCANGTCCAGGTTTATTCTAACCTTAATTAACCAAAAACCCCCCCCCCCCAAACCCCTCATTTCCCTCACACTCCCCCGCCGTCACCCCTTCCCCTTCTCTCTCAAATTCTCTCAACCAAACCCTAGCTCTCAAGCGTCGTCACCGACATAAACTCCACCCTGTGATGTTTATATGCATTCTTTGGCCAGTCCTGGCCTTCTACGCTCCGTGGCTCTTCGATTTTATGAATCCTTGAAAGGGTTTTAAAGGATTCCGACTGGTTCTGGTTTGAATCTGTGTTTACCGGCATGTCTCAGGCCACTTTTCGTTTGTAAGTAATGATCTCGCCTTGTTTTGTTACGAATATATGGTTTATAAACCTATGTTCTCATCTCTGCTATGTTTTCTAAAGAAAAGCTAGTCTATTATCTTTGATCCTTTCCAGATCTGTATAGATCTGAAGGGAATCAAGCACTATTACATTTTTCTTTGAAAACTTCTGGTTTTAAATGATTGTTCTGATTTTCCCTAAACTAGGGTTCATTTCAAAATTGTTTTGCAAAGGTCTTTCTGACTTCTAAGTGTTTAATCGATTTTCTTTCATCTTTGTGACTGATTTGTGCAAAGAAATACTTAAACCTGGTTGATTTTTTGCAATACTCTGATTTTTTCTAAACTCTGCTTCGATTCTCGGTACTTTCTGTGTTAACAGTCATATTACTTTGCTCTATTTTTTTGACCTAAGCATGTTTTCTTTTTCAAATCCATTACTCTGTGGTTTTCCCTATTTAATCTTTATTAGGGTTCCAATCTGTATTTTCATGAGGTTTACTTAGTTCAATTTCTGTTTATAGAAGTTGAGTAGTTCTTTCCGAAAATCAGTGTTATTTTAAAAGTTTTGGCTGATTGATTCACTATGTTAGAGATTCATGTGCGTAATTCTTGATTGTTTCCTTGTTTATGACCTTAATTTGGTCCTTTGCTGATTCTTTACATGGCACGATTGGGGTTATTTCCTTAATTAGGCCCTTGTATTACCGTTTGGTCAAGGAGTCTATTCTGAACTCCCTTATTTGGTTTGAACTTCTTGCCTTAATTAACCCCTATTATTACCGTTTGGCATATTTTCCCTTAATTAAAGGAGTCTATTCTGAACTCCTTTAGGTGATTGAATCCTGTGATTGCCCTAATTGATTGATTTCTGATCCCTTTACCTTATTTTGTTCTACTTATAAACTAATATATATACACTCTTATTTTTTTACCTCTCAGACACACGATAGTCTACTACACACGAACACACTAGTTCAAACTCTATCTCTCACACTCAAAGCTTTCTGCTCTCTTTCTGTGCTACTTACTATTATTTTGAGTCAGCAGGCTACAAACCAAGGCTAACTATTGTGCTCTCCTATCCCTTCGCTTTTGTGTTTACTGTCTTATTTACTGGTATGTTCTGATTTCAATTCAAGCCCCAAACCAATATGCTTATTTTACTGCTTCAGCTTATCATGTTTCTAATATGTTTCTATCTGTGGTTTTGTTGTTCATGCAACTAATATGTCTACTTTACTGCTTTATCAGCATTCTTATGAATATGTCCAACCCCCTTTGTAGTATACCCCAGTGTGACTTTTCCTTACTTATGTTTTCCCTGATTTCCATCATAAACCCTTTTGTGCAAAGCAGTTAGCTATCCTAAGTTGTCTGATCATGTGTTGGTTCTGAGATTCATGATATGTTGATTCCCTAAACCCCTCTAAGAATTTTCATGCTCCTGTAACTATGTGTGCACTACACGTGCACTATGTGTCCTCAATCCCCATCACCCCTGTGTGTAGATTTGTTCTTCCTATTTTGGTTCTGTTTGGTTTTGGCTCTATGTTTGATCTGTTGATGTTTAATTATATAACTCTCTCTTTTCAAAAGTTGTTTTACTGAATGACTCCCTCTTTTATTTCACAAAACTGTTTCAAGCAAGTCTCTTTTAACACTGTTTTCTTACTAAAACCTTTTCAAAACTATGTCAAGCACTCTCACTATATTCTTAGGTCCTTAAGTTTTCCCCCTCTAATGTGTGACTGCTTAGGGATCCCTATGAGATCCCTCTGAACTCTAATGCATTAGAGTTGGCTCTTCCATATTGCACTTACTCATTTATGGTTGTGAAATCTTGGTGTGAGCACTGCCCGGGATCCTTTGAGGTCCTTAGGGAATTCTGACACACCCGGATATGAGAAAGGCTATGAAACATTTGGGAATTTTAGGTTTTGAGAATCTGGGCCTGTTTTCAGGCTCCCTATAGTGTAACTTCTTATTTTTCTTTATCCACTTATGTAATTCATTCACATTGGTTTGTAATAATAGATGAAAACGAATATTGGGGATTGATAGTGAAAAGGGTAGAGTAGGTATATATGTTATCAATATCAATGGGTAGAAATCATGCCTTAGGTTTACATTTCCTATATGTGCATTAGAATCCATGTTTAGGACCAATACATGCAAAGCATATCATACATTCGATATCATGCTCTGAAGTTTCATGTATGCTGTTTTCAGCATCTCATTTGACATTATTTTCATCACTTAGAAATCCTGCTTCTAGGCTAAATAACAACATGAAAACTGTTGCTACCTCATATTCTGAAATCATGCTGCAACTTTCTGTGCATCTAGAATCATGCTTTTTTAGGAATTTTGCATATAAATAATTGTGCATCTTATAATGTTCATACTAGATACCCTGTTTTAGGATCTCACTAAGTCACACCTAGCTAAGCTACTGATGCATGAAAAAGGACATAAGACAGTCTCACATATGATTAACTTGTGTTAGTAAAACTGGTAATAACCCCTATGTCTTTGCAACACTTAGAACAACATGTTTTAGGTAAAACAACTTCCAAATTGTTTTAATAATTCTGGTAACTATTGTGCATTCCCCTACGCCTAGGCAAGCCTTAGGTAACCAACTTGTATAAAACGAGAAAACTGTTGCTTTTGTGTTTACTGCTTAATGGTTAACATGCTTAAAATCTGTAGGCAAACTGATTAGGGCCCCTGCTTCTAGGTTTATAAAATAAATCTGCATATCTCTTGTATTCTGATACTCACCTAGACATCATGTTTTAGGATCCTGCTTAATAATACTGCCCTTGTTTGTGTTTGAGATGTGATGTTTACATGCAATATCTGTGGAGGTAAACTTGAGCCTCTTAAATTGCTTCTTTCTGTTTTATCTGTTAAAGTCCTATTTGTTCTTGCCCGTCGCCTAGTATTTTTTCCTTTCAACCTTAGGGTCTGTTTAGAACTGCCTTTAAGTAGGGGTCCCAATCTACTCCAGGACCATTAAGGAGGGATGGGTAACAACCGCTAAAGGGTGGGGAAGGGTAGACATGGATATGCTAGCCGGTGCGCTAATGCAACGTGTAGCCCCTCATTATGGAGTGATTACTGGGCATTGCACTGATGTGATCCTACAGGATAAACATCCTAGGACCTCCTATCCCTTACATATGTATGTAGATCATAACTCTTTCAAGACCTTATATGTGTGCCTCGACTCTAAACCTTTTAATTTTTAGCACATATGTGTGCTAAGATTGTGAATCTTCTAAAAAAACCTTTATTTACCTATGTGCTTTTGTTTCTTATGTGCTACCTGCTTTAAAATTCACAAAGTTTGTTTGGCCGGGAACCACAATTGTGGACTTCGAGGGGTGTCTAACACCTTTCCCTTGAAGTAATTTCAAGCCCTTACCCTATCTCTGGTTATCCAATCTGTGTTTGTAAATGACCCTTAGTAGGTTCCCTAACTCACCTTAATTCGTTAGGTGGCGACTCTTCAATTTCTTACCCCTTTCCTAAAAGGAAACGAGTTGTCTCAATAATGTCAAAAACCCTGACTGATCCGAAAGCAGAGGAAAAAGGGGGGCGTGACATCCACTACATTAGCCTTCCCCGGGTGGTACAATATAGTGATATCACAGTCTTTAAGTAGCTCCAACCACCTCCGCTGACGCAAATTAATGTCCTTCTGCCTGAACAAGTGTTGCAAACTCCGGTGATCAGTGTAGACCTCACAAGGAACACCGTACAAATAATGAAGCCAGATCTTCAGGGTGTGAACAATAACTTCTAACTTGAGATCATGGAAAGGATAATTCTTCTCATGCACTTTCAACTGTCTAGACGCGTAGGCAATAACCCTACCGTCTTGCATCAATACCGCTCCAAGGCCAATCCTCGAGGCATCATAATAGACAATGTAGGACCCCGAGCCTATTGGCAATACTGATATTGGGGCTGTAGTCAAAGATGTCTTGATCTTCTGAAAGCTCTCCTCACACTCCTCAGTCCACCTGAACGGAGCACCTTCTAGGTTAGCCTGGTCATAGGTGCTGCAATAGATGAAAATCCCTCTACAAAGTGAAGGTAGTACCCTGCCGAACTAAGGAAACTGCGGATCTCCGTAGCTGATGATGATCTAGGATAACTCTGCACTGCCTCCACCTTTTTCGAATATACCTCGATCCCATCACAAGACACTACGTGGCCCAAGAATACTACTGAATCAAGCCAGAACTCACACTTAAAAATTTTGCATACAATTTCTTTTCCCTCAAAGTCTGAAGCACTGTCCTCAGGTGCTGCTCATGATCTTCCCGAGATCAAGAATATATCAGGATGTCGTCAATGAACACAATGACGAAGTAATCAAAATAAGGCGGGAACACACTGTACATCAAATGCATAAAGCCTGCTGCGGTATTGGTCATCTCAAATGACATGACAAAAAACTCATAATGACCATATCTTGTCCTGAAGGCAGTCTTCGGGATATCCGGCTCCCGAATCTTCAGCGGATGATAGCCAGAATGCAAGTCAATCTTGGAAAATACCCTGGCACCCTGTAACTGATCAAATAAATCATCGATGTAAGGTAAAGGATACCTGTTCTTCACTGTAACCTTGTTCAACTGCCGATAATCAATACACATACGCATAGAACCATCCTTTTTCTTCACAAATAAGACCGGAGCACCCCAAAGTGATACACTGGGCCTGATGAAACCTTTATCAAGCAACTCCTGCAACTGCTCTTTCAACTCCTTCAACTCAGGAGGAGCCATACGGTAAGGAGGAATAGATATGGGCTGAGTCCCCGACTACAAACCAATGCCAAAATCAATATCTCTATCGGGCGGCATGCTTGGAAGATCAACTGGAAACACATCAGGGAAGTCCCTCACTACTGGAACTGACTAAACTGTAGGGGTGTCAATACTGATATCTCTCACATAGGCCAAATACAAATCACACCCCTTCTCAACCATTCGTTGAGCCTTAAGAAATGAAATGACCCTGCGGGGAGTATACTCTAAGGTACCTCTCAACTATAATCTCGGTAGGCCTGGCATAGACAGCGTCAAGGTCTTAGCGTGACAATCAAGAGTAGCATAATGGAGTGACAACCATTCCATGCCCAAGATAACATCAAAATCTACCATACAGAGTAATAACAAATCGGCTCTAGTCTCAAAACCACTAAGAGCAATCAAACACGACTGATATACGTGGTCCACAATAAGAGAATCTCACACAGGAGTAGATACATAAACAGAGGAACTCAAAGAATCCCAAGATATCCCCAAATACGGAGTAAAATAAGAAGACATATATGAATACACAGAGCCTGGGCCAAATAATATTGATGCATCCCTATGGCAGACAAGGACAATACCTGTGATGAATGAATCTGAAGTGACGGCCTCTGAACGGGCTGGAAAGGCATAGTACCTGGCCTGGACTCCCCCGCCTCGAGATGCCTGAGTAGGTAGAGCGGCAGCTGGGGTTGGAAGAATGGCCGGAGGACTCGGTGGAGCACGTGGATCTGGGGAAATCTCTAACCATGTGACGAGTGTCACCACACTCAAAACAAACCCTCGGAAGACGCAACGGCAGAGACTGACTCGGACCTGGACTGCTGGACTGACCGGTAATAACACCTCGAGTAGGAGGCATACTAGATACTGGCGGTGCATAATAGGGCTCCTGAGGTTTGGGAGGAGCTAGAACACCGCTGGCTGCTGGAAGAGATGAATGAGCAGCGCAACTCATAAAACCCATACCATAGCGTGCTGCTGGTGCACGAGCCCCTGAATAATGACAGTCTCTCGAGACCTCTTGGCCTCTCTCTCATCTCTGTCCCAGGCAAACATGCCCTCCACTATCCTGACAATACTCACTACTTGCTAAAAAGTAATACCCATCTCCAACTCCCTGGCCATACTGGTCCAAATACGGGATGGAGACCCTCAATGAAGCGACTAACCCTCTCTCTTACTGAAGCAACCAAAGCTGGTGCATGCCGAGCTAACTCACTAAAACACACTGCATACTCTGACATAGTCATAACATCCTGGCGCAGCTGCTCAAACTCTGCGTGCCAAGCATCCCTGAGGCTCTGAGGGACATATTCACGCAAGAACATCTCCAAAACTGAGTCCAAGTGAGAGAGGCTGCCTCATCCGGGCTACTCAGCTCATAGGAACGCCACCACTGATATGCCGCTCCCCTCAGCTGGAAAGCGGTGAAAGAAATCCCACTCATCTCCACAATGCCTATTGTGCGAAGAATACGATGACACTCCTCAAGAAAACCCAGAGCGTGATCTGAGGCTAGTTCACTGAAAGTAGGTGGGTGGTACTTCTGGTACCTCTCAAGTCTGAGATGCTCTGCCTCAGAAGTAGCTACCCCGGTCTCATGCTGAACCGGAGCCACTGGGGGCATAGGAATGAACTCTGGGGCCTGATCAACTTGGACTCTCTGCTCAGGAGTGGGGGCTGCGGGAGTCTGTGCCCCTCCCCCGGCCTGAGATGTAGCGGGAGCTATTGGAAGTAGTCCAGCCTGAGCTAGAGTACTGAACATGCTCATGAACAGAGCTAAAGTCTCATGGAGGGCTGGAGCAGCAATAGGAATCTCCGGTGCCGGCCCTCCGGCTCGAGCTCTGACCTCTAGCGACTCTGACAGGGGGCTCGGGCGCTTGATCGTCGGTCCTCCCGGTGCGGGTCCTCACCATCTGTGAGAAAGAATAGAGTAGAATTTTAGAAGTTTGATGTCAATAACTCGCATGACAAGGACATTAAAAAAGTATGATTGTTCTTGACAGTTACATAGCCTCCCAAAGATAAGTACGGACGTCTCCGCACCGATCCACAAGACTCCTATGAACCTAGGGCTCTGATACAAACTTGTCATGACTCAATTTAACCCTCCGAAAAGTGTCGTGACGGCACCTAATCTTTACGACTAGGTAAGCCTAATATTACGGGAAAACTTAAAGAAAACCAGATGATAAAGGATAAAACAGCATATTATAAATAACGAAAATAGTGCCGATCGGCTCATATACAAAAATAATCTCCCAAGACCCGGAATGTCGCTAAATCACAAGCTTCCATAATCTGTGTAGCTCTATACAAAAATCTGAAGATAAATAAAGAAGTCTTTAGGAGTAGAAGGGGACTCTGAGGATCTGCGGGCGCAAGCAGAAGTACCTTGAAGTCTCCTGGAATCAACAACATGCACTAACCCCGAGGCTGATAGCTCATACCTGGATTTGCACACGAAAACATGTGCAGGAAAGGGGCATGAGTACACCACAATGGTACCTAGTAAGTGCCAAGCCTAACCTCGGTCAAGTAGTGACGAGGTCAGGTCAAGGACCTACCGCAGTAAATATAATAAATTAAATAGTAAAAGATATCAGTAAATTTACGGTAAAACAGTTAACGTAATTCTTGAAAATTTAACAGTTCAGGGAGCCCTCAGCTCGGGACAAGGTAAACACAGTAGGAAAACTCCCGGGATACCATCTCGTAGTTCCAAATGATTATGCAGTACATGGGGATCTCCCGGAATACGTCTGTAGTCCCAAAAGTAAATATGCAGTGCTGGGGGATCTCCCGGAATACGTCCGTAGTCCCAAAATAAATATGCAAGACAGGGTAGTCTCGCGGAATACGTCCGTAGCCCCAATTTAAATATGCAAGACAGGGGGATCTCCCGGAATACGTCCGCAGTCCCAATTTAAATATGCAAGATAGGGGGATCTCCCGGAATACGTCCGTAGTCCCAATTTAAATATGTAACGCAAGATAAAATAACAGGTATGGCATCGAGTTATGCAGTTTAGACTAAACACAGATAAGGAAAATAGGGATCTAATTAAGCATGGCGCATAAAATATAAAATAAGCAGTTAAAACACGTAAGCATGATTCCCTAATCTAAGCTAAACAATTAAATATATTAGTGCAATTTAATAAGGGAAAACAATTTATAATTTAGAAAGGAAAACGGGATTTTTGCAAGAATAGCTCGTGTACGTACTTGTCACCTTACGTACACGGCGCCCATACATCAATTAATATCAAACATCCTAAGGGGAAGTCTCCAACACAAGGTTAGGCAAGCCACTTACCTCGAACCGCTCAAATCAACTCAATATCACGCTCTTGCCATGAGTATCCAACTCTGAATGGCCTAAATCTAATCAAATCAATTGTATAATTTAAATAATACTACAAGTAACTACTTAAGAAAATGAATTCGAAGCTAAGGAATGAAAATAGGAAAAATGCCCAAAAGACCTCCCCGGGCCCACGTCTTGGAATCGGGTAAAAATCACAAATTATGAATACACATTCATTCACTATCGGCTGAAATTACAAAATCCAACTTTCGCCAATCCATTACAGACCTCCAAAACACATCTCGGGCGTGCTCCTAACCCTAGAATCACTCTCCGAATCCACAACCAAACACTCCGGCAATCCCAAAAGCAGAAACAAATGTGGGAAAAATAGTTAATAGGGGATCAGGGCTCTAACGCTCCAAACGAACGACCGGGTCGTTACAATGGTTTTGTTAATAATTAAGTTTTCTTAAAAATGGAAATCATGTTTTTCCCTTATTGTTACTCATTTGTCTTGTTATAAATTATTTTAAAACTATTTTATTTTTTGTTCGTATATCATGTTTTGTTGTCCATTTGAGTGTTTTAGTATTCTTAGTTTTATTTATAGTTGCTTTTGGATGATTGAATGAGTATCATGATAATGGTTTCTTAATTTAGAATATTATCATATTGAAAAGTGAACTTTTCTAAAAGTAGATAAATATGATAGTACTAATAGAATTGAGCTTAAGGGAATATTTTTCATCTTCAACTTTGTCTTCATTGGTGCTCTAATTTAATAGGCGAAAACATTCATTATATAAAGCCACAAGCACACGAGCTGGCCAATTTTCTTTCTTATATTCCATAATACTAATAGTTAATTTCATACAATAAAATAAACTCATGGCTATGTAACTTAAAATAGATTCCAAGATAGAACACTAGTAATTCATTAAGTAGTAAATATTTTTAATAGCTTAGTTATGTAACTGATCTCATTAATTGTTTAGCTGAATCATACTACTTCTTCCGCAATTACACAATCATAAATTCTTTTCCTTCACAATAATCTAAAAATTTAGGAAGACTTATGAATACTTTAGAATGCTTTAGGCTCGCTCTAATTAATCAAATCATCGTGATCATGTACATGTTCTCGTGACATAATTATGATTCCTAAAATAAACTAAGGCATGCGTTCGCGCGACTTTGGCTAAAAACAATCTTCTAATTAATAAAGTATTATTAATAGTGTACACATTCGCGTGACACGAGTACCTTTTTAAAAAAATAAATATTCACAGAAAATGCTTTAGGCGTGACTTAATCTATCGTCGTGATTGTGTACACGTTCGCGTGACATAATTACGATTTTTCAAAATAAATCAAGGTACGCGTTTGTGCGACTTTGGCCAAGCTTTTTCTTAAATAATTAAGAGTTGTAAATCGTGTACACGTACGCGTGACATGATTCTTGACGCGCCAAACAAAAAGAGTACACGTATGCATGACTCATTTCAAGATAATTTCGTAATCACGAATAATCGAGTAACTAAAAGCGGTAAAAGATAAAAATGTACATAGGTTATAAACTGAGTAATTAAAAAATTTAATTAAGCCACGTATAATTAAAGCGACCGTGCTAAAATCACGAAATCCGAAAATTCCTAACACCTTTTCCCGGGTTAACGAAATTTCTTATCCGGTATTCTGGTTTTGCAGACATAAATAAGAGTCAGTTTTCCTCGATTTGATATTTTAAAAATAAATCGGTGACTTGGGAAACCATAATTATCCCAAGTGACGACTCTGAAATTGAATTAATAATCTCATTTCGAATAATGTGACTTTAATTGGAAAAACTCCCCTATACCCCTCGGGAAAAAAGAGGCGTGACAGCTCTGGCGACTATGCTGGGGAACGAACCCAGAATCTCTGGTTCAGGGTTCAGAATTTGATCTTGTCAATGTAATTTTTACTTGGCTTTATTCATTGTTTATATTACTGTATTTTTGGGCTTAACATTCTAATTGCCGCTCTTTTACCGCTTCGATATTATTTGAACTGTATTAAAAATGTCTTCCTACACCTCCCTTATGAGTCTTCTAAAAATATGGTGCACACGTACGCGTGACCCACTTTTCTGTTAGAGGTCGTACAAAATAGAACGAGTCTGGATCAACAACTAGGCCGGGTAGACTTCTGTGCTGCCGGTACATTGCCCCACCTCGGCTCGAGTTGTCCGCTTAGGTAAGCCATGTCTAGAACACACCCCCAGGTTTAAACCTAGAATAACATAGCCTCATGTCGGATCCCTAGTAGGAATATTTGCTTGCATCATGTGCATTTGACTTTGGGGACTCAACACAGGGGGTGGGTCCGTCTAGGACAGGTATACCCGAAATAAAAGACCATTCTGCTGCATCTTACGTTCTATGTGCGCATTTATTTGTTTCGACTTGTTTGTTGACCGGCTAAGGAAAGAAAATCAACAAAAAAAAAAATAAGAGTGAGGTAGGATAGAAAATTCACTCGGTTTTGGAAACCCCGGTACTTGGAAATGCCTCGAAACTCTGCCAAAAGTTTTGAAAAAAAATTTAAAAAAAAAAGAGAAAATGAATTTCAAAATAAGTCAATACATGTTTTCCCGGTTATGTCAAATTTGGCCAAACTATGCGTGTTTGATTCTCACGGGGTGTGAGATACGTAGGCAAACCTCATCGGTTCCGGCCCCAATTTTCAAAAATCTAAAAATATTTTCCTTTAATTCCTTCTTTAGAAAATCCCAAACAATTTAAAAAAAAAAAAGATAAGATAATTTTTAAAACCCAAAAATATTTTTTTGTAGAAGTCTTTTATTCGACAAAGAAAACAAATCAAATCAAAATCCAAGAAAAAAAGAATTTTCCACCATTTTTAGAAGTCTTTGCCCAGAGATTAAAAGAAATTTCTTTTTTTTTAAAAATAAAAAAAATAAAAACGAAATAAAAAACGAAATTCAAAAAAATATGTTTTTCTTTTTATAAAAGCTTTCATGGTCTGAGTTTTATAAAAAAAAGTTTAAAAAAAAGAGAGAGTTAGTTTATTTACTCCATTTCTGATTCTTCTGAACTACGCAAGATCTGCTTCATGCGGCGTCATGATACATAGGCAATTCCCATCGGATTCGATAATAACCATAAACAAACTGAATGAAAAAAAAAAAAAGAAGAAAGAAAAAGAAAGAAGAGTGATAGAAATAAAGAAAACAAAAGCGAAAAAACAAAAGAAAAAAAGAAAGAAAGAAAGAAAGGAGTGTCAGAAATAACAAAGAAAAAAAAAGAAGAAAAAAGAAAAAGCAAGAGTGGAAAATCCAAAGAGAGAAGTTTGTGTCCAGTTTGACAAAGAAAACCGCGGAAAATTTTTGTGAATATGCTGTCAAATGGCGCGAGCAAGCCATCAGGGTAAAGCCTCAGATGGACGAATCAGAAATGGTTACGGTCTTCCGACACGCCTAAGAGGCGGACTACTTCCAGAACATGATGTCCGCTATAGGTATGTCGTTCCCTGAGGCTATCAAAATTGGGGAAATGGTTGAAAATTGTTTAAAAACAGGCCGAATCTTGAGTCATGCTGCTTTTAAGGCCACATCACAGGCTGCTCAGAATGGTTCAGAGGGTTTGATGAACATAAATGGGAGAGAAGAGGGAGCCATGATGGCTTCGAGCTCGAGGGGGCCTCGCAGGACATTCAACCAATCATATATGCTTCCTAAGGTCCCACCACACTATTATCCCCTTCAAGATGCTGCTTATGTCGTGGCACCTCCTCCCTATATGGTAATGAACGTACAATCTTGCACGCGGCCACAACATTATTCACAAAAAAAAACCGAGCTCCACCTCCCAAAAATGCCCGTCCTTGCCAAGCTTCATATAATCCCCAATCAAATATTTCCCAATACAATCCTCGCCCAAGAGAGCCTTTCAAAAATATTCAGTTCACCACTATTGGTGAATCGTATTCAAACTTGTTTCGAAAGATAATCAGACTAGATCTACTACAACCAGTGGCCCCGAACCCCGAGTCCCCCTTGCACCGGGCTGATGCTAGATGTGAATACCACTCTGGACAACGAGGCATGATACTGAAGACGGTTGGAGTTTTAAAAGAGCAGGGGAAGACCTCATCGAGGTCCAAGCAATAGGGCTTAGGGATGAAGATGACCTTAATATGATGAACAATCCTCGGCCTGCTCACATTGGACCAATAGTCAGAATGATTTGCGAAGATGAGGAATTTGATCCGGCATTTCAGGCTATTGCAGCCATTGCCGAGACAGAAGAAAAGCCAAAAAACGATTGTCAATCCTGAAGTTCCCCATCAAACGAGAGTCTCGGTAGCCAGTTTTGCTATTCTTTCTGCGTGCGGATTATCTCATAGTGTGATCCGGATGTTTTACTTTATTGTCTTACTTATCGATGTAAACCCTTCTATCGTTAAAAATTAAAAAAATAAAAATAAAATTAAATGAAATTAGTATTTCATTTTTCAGGAATGTCTCTTTTCTTATTCTCTTTTTAGTTCTGTTAAATGCAGATTTCAATAACATGACATGCTTGCGAACTTCATGCCCAGATCCTAAAACGTTGTCATACTTCGAAATAATGAATCAAGAATCATAATGTAATGAAGATAAGTTTAAGGAAATAAAACAAAGACTTGGAAAAGCTAAAGAAAAATTGGCTCCATATTGGAAAGATCCATACATGGTAACAAGAGTACTGCCAAAGAAAGCGTTGGACCTGGGAAACATCGAAAGAAATTTCCCTAAAACAACTGTCCACGTAGTTGCAGTCAAAAGGTACTATGTTTGATCCTCTATATAGCATTAATGCTCCAATTGGGATGATGAAGACTTTCTTTCTCGTTATCCAAACACTATTACCCCTTTTGCCAACCCTTTGAGTCGGTTAATCTTCTTTGATTACCCTCTTTGGAATCTAAAAGTGTTATTGAAAAAAAAGGAAAAGAAATGAAAAAAAAAATGAAAAAAAAAAAGAGAAAACAAAACAAAACAGAGGAAAAACAAAAAAAATCAAAATCAACAAAAATCAGAAAGAAAAAACAAAAGTCTCCCTGAACTACGTTCGACTTGATTCCAAAAGGATGTATGCAGCCTCTCTCTGGGGTTCAGACACACCAATATAAAAATCTAAATTCCCCCAAAAGTGAAATTGGGGCAGATGTTATAATGGTTCGGCGATGGTTTCGCCTGAAATGTTCCAAAGTTGTAATTCAATCCAAATTCTTTTTATCCCTAATCTTGCTCAAGTCCTTCCGATCAATCGGCAAAGATGTTCAAAATTGGAGGATATAGTTACTAGGATCTGATACAACCAAATGAGAGAAATGAAATGAGAGAGAGTCTTATCAGTGAAACCTCTCACGGGCACCGTAAAGACGATGGTAAAAATGAGAGAGTCTTGTTTAGTGAAAACTCGCAAAGAGAAATATAAGACGATGGTGAGAAGAGAAATGAGAGAGGTTAGCTGGTGAAAACCCACAAAGGGCACCACTGATTGAAAAAAAGGATCATCAGTCACTGATGCGAGACTAAATTGCATAGTTTAACATGTGATATACCTTACATTTTATGAGCAT
>ML420787.1:0-16615 GCA_005239525.1 Nicotiana knightiana | reverse complement strand
CTTAATATTTATAGCAAAATAGTATAGAATTTGGGTGTGGTCAAAAAATAGTTGTTCACACACTCAAGTAACGATCCAATGTATTTCAGGATATTACAAATCTGAGCGAGTTTATGTTAATTAGCCTAGGGTAATAATTCTATATTAGCTTCTTTCGAAGACTAACAAGACTTCCTAATTGAATTATTCTTATAACAATTAAGAGATTAAGCATACCCGAATATGGCTACAAGTAGTTCAATCTTATCCCTAGGTAGAATCTATAAAATGAGGGTTAAAGCCTCAAGTTCTTGTTAATTAATCTTTCCCAAAATTAATTCGAAGTAAATGAGTGAGTCCTAGGGTTAGCTAATCCCTTTGGAAACATTAAAGAACAAGAATAATAAAAAAACAATAACTCATTTCAATATAACTAAAAATCATTCAATACATAAGCACAACAAGATATTTAATCCGCACTTTAAATATGAATATTTCCATAAACAACATTCAAGTGTTGGAAGAAAATACAACACACTTAGATTATCAATACAAAGCTAGGAAATAAAGAAATGAACATAAATGAGTAAGAAAATTCTCAACCAAAAGCTTCAAATCATCAAGATCCAAGTGTGTGTGCAAGAACCCTAGCTCCAATACTTGTGTTCTCTACTCAAGAGACTCAAAAATACTTTAAAGGTATGCCAAAGATACCAAATATTTGATTCCAATAAGCTAGGTCATGTATTTGTGGGTTTGAAATCAAAAATGTGAAATGCCAAAATTGTCCATAGTTGAAGCATGTTAACCGCACGTGCGGAATAAATCATCCCAGGTGCGGCTGTGTAAAAGGGAACTGTCATTCGCAGATGCGAATCCTGGGGGAATTTTCTTCTCCGCATTTGCGGATCATGTCGTCGCAGAAGCGGATTACTGATCGCAGATGTGGTCCCAGTGCAAGGTGGCTATTTTCCGTAGATGCGGCCCTCTACTCGCACAAGCGAACAGTGTTTTGCATATGTGAAATCACTAAAGGATTTTGTATTTCTTTCACTCTTTTTTGTTCAATTACACGTCAATTGACTTCAACTCTCTTTATGGTATCATTTACTTGAATATCTAGCAATACACACCATAAACAACCTCATATTATAATTAACGGATACAAAAACTAAAGAAAAGAGACTAAAATAAATGGTAAAATCACCACTCATCAACTTTCAAAATTTAGGAGATTCGAAGCAGGTCGCCCGAATTCATAGCAGATGGCATGGATTATAGCATACAAAAATATGGGAATCGTCCTGAATTCCTGTTTTATGATCCTAAAACACCAAAAACACATGGAACGGTCATGGAGAAGTGATACCGATTGTTTATTAGTTCTTTCTTGATGGGCCCGAAAACTTTTAGGCGATTGAGGACTGGTCGTTCGAATTCATATAGATGGGGTGGACTATAGCACATGAAAACTTTGTAATCGTCCTGAATTTCAGTTTTATGGTACTAAAATGCCAAAAAACAAGAAATGTTCATGGAAAATGATGGATGTTATTCATCAGTTCATTTTTTAAAGGCTGGCAAAATTTTACAAGTTTCAAGGTCGGTCACTCCAATTCATGTAGATGACGTGGACTATGCACACGAAATGTAGAACTGAATTTTTGGTTTATGGCCCTAAAACGCTAAAAATGAGGAACAGTAATGGTGTAGAAATGACTATTGTTTATTAGATCATTTCTTATAGGCCAATACAATTTTAGGAGATTCGGGGTCGGTCGCATCGAATTCAAACCAATAGCACACGAAAATCTAGAAATCGTCCTAAATTTCTATTTTTTGGCCCTAACACGCCAAAAAATGAGGAATAGTCTTAGTGAAGCGATGGATATTGTTCATTAAGTCATTTTATTGGCCCCGTAAATTTTAGAAGATTCGAGGCCTGTCTCCTGAATTCATGCAGATGGCATGGACTATAGCACACAAAAATCTGGAAAACGTTCCGAATTCCTGTTTTATGTAGCTAAATCATCAAAAATGAGGAATGGTCATGGCGAAGGTTCGGGATGGTCACTCGAATTCATGTAGTTGGCGTGGACTATAGCACATGAAATCCTATTTTATGTAGCTATTGTTCATTACGTCTAGTCTGAAGGGCCGTAAAATTTTAGGAGATTCGCGGTCGGTCGTCCCAACTCATGTAGATGACGTAGAGTATAGAACACGATAATCTGGGAATCGTCCTAAATTCAGGTTTTATGCCCTTAAAATGCCAAAAAAATGAGGAACGGTCATGGCAAAGCGATGGCTATTGTTCATTAGGTCATTTTTTTTAGGCCCGCAAATTTTTAGAAGAATCGAGGTCTGCCACCCAAATTTGTGTAGATGGCGGGGACTATAGCACATAAAAATCTAGGAATCGTTCTGAATTCTTGTTTTATGACCCTAAAATGCCAAAAAATGGGGAACAGTCATGGCAGAGCGATGACTATTGTTCATTACGTCTTTTTTATAGGCCTTCAAAATTTTAGGATATTTGGATTAGACGCCCGCATACATGTAGATGATGTGGACTATAGCAAACAAAAATCTAAAAATCGTCCTGATTTCCTATTTTATAGACCTAAAATGCCAAAAATAGGAACGGACATGGTGAAGCGATGACTATTATTCATTAGGTTATTTTATGTGCCCCCAAAATTTTAGGAGATTCAGGGTCGGTCGCCCGAATTCATGCAGATGGCATCGTATAGTACACAATAATCTAGGAATCATCCTAAATTCTATTTTATGGCCCTAAAATGCAAAAAAAACAGGAACGGTCGTGGCAAAGCGATGACTATTATTCATCATGTCAATTTTTATGGCCTGCAAAATTTTAGAAGATTCGAGGTCGACCGCCCGAATTCATGCATATGGCGTGAAATAGTACACGATATTCTACGAATCCTCATGAATTCCTTTTTTGGCCCTGAAATGCCAAAAAATAGGAGCAGTCATGACAAAGAGATGACAATTGTTCATTAGGTCATTTTCATAGGCTCACAAAAGTTTAATAGATTCGGGGCTGATCCCCCAAATTCATGCAAATGACGTAGCACATAAAAATATGGAAATTTTCCTAATTCCTATTGTATGACCCTAAAATGCTAAAAATTGAGTAATGGTGATGTCAAAGCGATGATTATTCATTGTTCATTTTTGATACGTGCGATAATTTTAGTAGATTCACAGCAGGTTGCACAACTTCATTTGGATGGCGTGGACTATAACACATAAAAATTTGGGAATCATTTTGAATTCCTGTTTTATAGCCCCAAAAATGGCAAAAAATGAAGAACGGTCATGGAAAAGCAATGACTGTTGTTCATTAGATTATTTTTTATGGACACGCAAAATTATAGGAGATTCAGAACCGATCGCTCGAGTACATGCAAAGGGCGTGGACTAGCACACAAAAATCTGGGGATCGTCTTGAATTACAGTTTTATGCCCTATAATGTCAAAGTATGATGAGTTGTCATGGTGAAATGATGACTATAGTTTATTAGGTCATTTTTATGGGCCCGCAATATTTTAGCTGATTCGAGGCTGGTCGCCCCAAATTCATGCTGATGGCGTGGACTATAGCACATGAAAATCTGGAATCGTCATGAATTCCTGTTTTATGGTCCTAAAATACCAACAAAAAAAAGAGAAACTATCATGGAGAAGAGATGACTATTTTTCATTAGATCGTTTTTATAGTTTCGCAAAATTTAGAAGATTCGGGGCCCGTCGCTCGAATTCATGCATATAGTGTGGACTATAGCACACGAAAAAACTGAGAATCGTCCTGAAGTCCTATTTTATGGACCTAAAACGCCAAAAAATGAGGAATGGTCATGTGACTATCATTTATTAGGTCATTTTTAATGGGCCCGCAAATATTTTAGGAGATTCGGGGTCAGTCCGCTCGAATTCATGCAGATGCCGGGAACAATAGCTCACGAAAATCTAGTAGTCGTCTTGAATTCCTGTTTTATGGCCTTAAAATACAAAAAATCGATAATTGGTCATGGAAAAGCGATGAATACTATTTTTTATGTCTTTTTAATAGGCCCGCTAAATTTAGGAGATTCATGGTCAGTCGCCCGAATTCATGCAGATGGTATAGACTATTGTACACAAAAATCTCGGAATCGTCTTGAAATTTTTTTATGGCCCTAGAACGCCAAAAAACTAGGAAGGATCATGGTGAAGCTATGACTATTGTTCGTTACATCATTTTTTATGGGCCGATAAAATTTTAGGAGATTCAAGGTCGGTCGTCTGTATTCATGCAGATGGCGTGTACGCACACAAAAATTTAGGAATCATCCTAAATTCCTATTTTATGGCCCTAAAATGCCAAAAAACAAGGAATTGTCATGTGACTCGATGGCATTGTTCATTAGGCCGTCTTTTATGGGCCCGCAGAATTTTAAGAGATTCAGGACCGGTCGCCTGAATTCATGCAAATGGCGTAGACTATATTACACGAAAATTTAGGAATCGTCCTGAATTTCTGTTTTATGGCCATAAAACGCTAAAAGACGAGGAAATGTAATGGGAAAATGATGATTATTATTCATTAAGTCGTTTTTGACAGGCCCGCAAAATTTTAGGAGATTCGGGGCCGATCGCCAGAATTCATGCATATGGAATGGATTGTAAAACATGAAAATCTGGGAAACCATCCTAAATTCCTGTTTCATGGCCCTAAAATACTAATAAAACAAGGAACGGTAATGGCGAAACGATGACTATTTTTCATTAGGTCATTTTTTATGGACCTGTAAAATTTTAGGAGATTCGAGGTCGTTGGCTGAATAAATGTTGATGGTGTTGACTATAGCACACGAAAATTTGGGAATCATCCTCAATTCCTGTTTTATGGCCCTAAAATGTCAAAAATAAGTAAGGATCATGGCAAAGCGATGACTATTGTTCAATAGGACATTTTTTATGGGCCCGTAAAATTTAGGAGATTCAGGGTCGGTCGCGCGATACATGTAGATTGTGTGGAATATAGAACACAGAATTCTGGGAACCATCCTGAATTCCTATTTTATGGCCCTAAAACACAAAAAATAAGGAAAGGTTATGCAAAGCAATGACTATTGTTCGTAAAGTCATTTTTGATAAGCTTGTAAAATTTTAGGATATTCAGGGTCGGCCGCACAAATTCATGCACATGACAGGACTATAGCACACGAAAATCTGAGAATCGTCCTGAATTCCTATTTTATGGCTCTAAAATGCCCAAAAAGGGAATAGTCATGCCGATGACAATTGTTCGTTAGGACATTTTTATGGGTCCATAAGAAATTAGAAGATTCAAAATCGGTGACCGGAATTCAAATAGATAGCGAGAACTATAACACACGAAAATTTGGCAATTGTCATGAATTCCCGTTTATGCCTCTAAAACACCAAAAAACGAGGAACGATCAAGTGACTATTGTTCATTAAATCATTTTTCAGGGCCCGCAAAATTTTAGGAGATTCGGGATCGGTCGACCAAATTCATGCAGATAGCGTGGACTATAGCACACGAAAATTTATGAATCGTCTTATATTCCTGTTTTATGGCCTAAAATGCCAAAAATGAGGAACGGTCATGACGAAGCGATGACTATTGTTTGTTACGTCTTTTTATTAGTCCGCAAAATTTTAGAAGATTCGGGGTCGTTCGCCCGAGATCATGCAGATGGTGTGGAATATAGAACACAAAAATCTAGGAATCGTCCTAAATTTATGTTTTATAGCCCTAAAATTCCAAAAAGTGAGGAACGGTCATGGAAAAACAATGATTATTGTTTGTTAGGTCTTTTCTTATGGGCCCGTAAGATTTTATGAGATTCGAGGTCGGTCTTCCAAATCCATGCAGCTGGCGATGACTATAGCAAAAGAAAATCTTATAATCATTCTGAATTCCTGTTTTATGGCCCTAAATTGCCAAAAAATAAGGATCGGTCATAGTGAATCGATGACATTGTTCATTAGGTCATTTTTATGGGCCCGCAAAATTTGAAGAGATTCTTCCCGAATTCATGCAGGTGTGTGGACTATCTTACATGAAAAATCTGGGAATCGTCTTGAATTCCAATTTTGTTATCCAGAAACAAAAAAAAAAAAAAAAAAAAAAAAAAAAAAAAAAAAAAAAAAAAAAAGGGGAACGGTCATGGCGAAACGATGGCTATTGTTCATTAGGAAATTTTTCATGGGCCCGTAAAATTATAGGAGATTTGGGTCCGGTCGTCCAAATTCATGTAGATTGCGTGGACTGTAGCACAAGAAAAATTGGGAATCGTCCTGAATTCCTGTTTTATGGCCCTAAAATTCTAAACAACGAGGAACGTCCATGGCAAAGCGATGACTATTGTTCATTAGAACGCTTTTGATAGGCCTACAAAATTTTAGAAGATTCGGGGTTGGTCGCCTGAATTCATGCAGATTGTGTGGACTATAGCACACGAAAATCTGGGATCGTCCTAAATTCCTGTAAAAATACCAAAAAATAAGGAGCGGCCATGGAAAAGCGTTGAATATTGTTCATTAGATCATTTTTGATAGACCCACGAAATTTTAGAAGTGTCAGTCGCCTAATTCATGCAGATTGTATGGACTATAACACATAGAAATCTAGGAATCATCCTGAATTCCTGTTTCATGGCCCAAAAATGCCAAAAAAAAAAACGAGTAACAGGCATGGCGATGCGATGACTTATGTCATTTTTTGTGGGCCCACAAAATTTTAGGATATTCAGGCAGAGGCGGACCCAGAATTTTTACGCGACGGGGGCACACTATTCTGCTCAACCAGCGCCCCCTAAATACTTTTAGTATTCAGGTTGTCAACTGCTTTATATTAACCACTTTCAAAGTATATACGTATATATATTTCGCCGAAGTTTACGGGGTCCGGTGACCCCTCACCCATACACATGGATCCGCCTCTGTATTCAGGACCGATCGCCCGAATTCATGCAAGTATGCACATATCATCAGGACTTCAGTAAAAATTGTGGCGTATCTTTAGAATAAACTATTCACAGATCCTGGCGAATCACCAAAATTTGCATAAAAATTGAGCCAGAGGGAGTAACAAAAGTCATAAGAAATTAAAGATCCTAAACTAGAAGGAACAAATTTTCTTGTCAAGAACCAACAAGTAATGCAATTTTGTTGCCAAGCTCAATTAATTAAACAACATTTTATATAACAATACTCCTTAAAACATAATTATCTTTATAAGCCAGTAAGGCTAATCCACAGTAACAAACTCCAACGGCCTTAGGTCAGGACTTTGCGGACAACGCCAATGTTTTCTTGATCAGCAGAGCATGTTGATGAAACACAACAATCGCATGTGTTATCAATACACACTCGAATTCCAATTCTGCATATCCTATGGCAATCGGATGCAAGAACACACTGCTCTCCCAGCACAACATCTGAAAATTTAATAATATATATTTTTTAAAACATATATATATATATCGACATGTAACAACTAACAAGTGAGAGATGATCTAATTAAGAATGTGAAATTTGATATTTATTGTATGATTGAGGTGGACCTAGAGTTAGTACGCACAGAGGGAATTATCAACAAAATTTACCAATCACCAAAATACCCTAATACAAGCATTAGTAGGTGTTTTTACGGTTAAAATATCTGACCAATAGGTTAAGTAAATACAATTTTATAGTTGCTTCAAGTTTTGTTTTCGTGTTTTGTAAGTTAGATTCTATCAAATTACAACTTTATTAAACCATTTTCGAATATTGTGAGTAACTGAGTTAAAAGAGAGAGAGAGAGACTAACCATTTGAAAAGACCAATGAGGTGACCAGGAAGAACATAATCATCGAAACCTTATCCATGTTGTGTAAAGAAAAGTGGTCTTTTTCTTTTACTTTTGAGTGCTTCGTAATGTAACAATATATAATACCTAGTTCATTAATAAATTATTAATTTTGCTGGTGAACAGCCTCTATTTGCAATTATGAACTTTGATTACGATCTTGAATTTTGAATAGCGGGACAAAGAAAATCTTTTGTTTATGGAAGGTTAATGAATGAAAAATGTCTAGTCTATATAATTAACCTACCTTATATAGAGATATATCTGGATCTTCGTATGAATCTTCCATAATGCAGTTCATATTTATCGAGATTTTTATATTCACAATTTCACATTTATGTATTTTGGGGGAAAATACAACAAATTTCGCTAACCAGCGGACAATAGAATCAGTCGATGGGCGCAGGCAAGTGTAACAACTTGTTTACACCAAATCGATATATGAAAGACAGGTGTATTGCATATACTCTCTAAACATATATATTTTTAATTAGTTTGTAATGCGTGCAGAGGAAGATTCAGTATCGGGTTTATATGAACTCAATACTTTTGGTGTAATACATAAATTTATGTGTAAAAGCTTAAAGTTACAATAAATTATATATATGAACCCGTATCTTTAATGGTATAATAGGTTCAATACTAAGAATCTTAAATGTTGAACCCATAGAACTTAAATTTTTGATCCGACTCTAAATGCTAACTATTTTCCTCTTTTTTCCTACTTTTTTGTATATTCATTTTATTCATCTACTTTATAGGCTTTCATGCATTTTTGTTGACTTTTTTGAAATATAGATATAATAATAATATTCTAACTTTCTAGGGGAAAATGCAATATTATTTACGACCTCCTCTCAAAGGAGTTAATTTCTCACTAGAGAAAATCACATGCCTTTGTAAATGTATGTCCCAGTTATTAGCCTTTTTGAGACTTCGAAAGTAAATACATTGTTTTTATAGGCAAACTCAGCAGTTGGAAGAACTTATCCCCCTTTTGCTCGGTTTTCCTTGCACTAAGTTATTCAGTAAGTCTTCTAGTAAACCAACAACTAGAGTCTGGCCGTCCTGAGTGATAAGCTCTACTAAACTTCAGTTCAGTGCCTAATTTCTTCCATAGCATCTTCTATTAGAAGGCATATTACAGTTTTGATCGGGCGTAATGCTCCCCCTTCGTCACAAGAATTTCAAAGTGAAAAAACCCTTCAGCTAGCTGAAAAGTCTACTACTAACCTTTAGCATACACACAAATATTTAGTCCTCTTAGCATACTAATGATATTTAGCTATCTTTTGTTTTAAGATGACATATGACAACTTATTTCTCCCTTTATTTGAAAAACACATTAAGTCATTTCTCACTTGATGTCAAGTTTGGTGATGAATGTCCTTCATATTGCTCCATTTAAGCTCTGTCTCAAGCCAGTATTACAAAAGCTTAGTTTCTCAAACACTAATTTCCTACAACTTTTTACTAGCGCTAAAAAATTAGGACGTAAAGTAATCATATTGACGTGACTAAAACTTAATCGCAACTAACGAGTGAAATTGAAAAATAGCCAGATTTACAAGTGGTAGTTGAAAAATAGTCATAGTTTCAAAAGTAATCGAAATTTAGCTACTTTTCATATAAAGATAAATCTAAATGAAAATAATGTTCAAAATCCGGAAAATATTCCAGCATAATATATTGGAGTTCGAATTTTCTACATATGAGCTTCCAGCATAATATATTGGAGTATCAGTATAATATACTGGAACTCCAGTAACTGGAGTTCCAGTATTGTTAACCCTTAAAATCGGATAATAATTAAATTTATAAACGGTTTTAAGGATACGTGATTTCACTTGGCACTAATTGAGAAATATGAGAATTAATGTTTGAAATTGACTGTAAAAAAATGTAAACCAGTATAAAGTGCAGTTTGGCCTTCGAGTTGGATCGCTCTCAAACCAAATAAATGTCTAATTGAAAAGGATAAATTGAACAGCAAAATAGGAGAGCTTAAGAGAGCAAATGTATTATATTGCTTTGTTATGCGTGAATGTGATGCTTACAAATGATTAGAACCCCCTTTATATAGTAAGAGAATTCTAGTTGTGGTATAATTCTAAATACAGAGAGAAATCTCATGATTGGCTAAACAACCGTTCTTGATATGATTCGTACCGAGATTTTCGCCACGATCCTTGCCTGGTCACGGATATCTCAGCTTTCCGTTAGTAGGCTTTCTTCGGTCTCGCTCTATGTCTATCCCGTTTGGTCTCGATCCTGGCTGGTCTCGATCTCAATTGGTCCTTCGAATCCCGAGCTTGGTACCGCATCTTCATGTCTCGGTCTTATATAACACGGGACCGGATCTAGGTATGCCATCTTACCCTCGATTAACCATACAAAATTTGGCGAGCCCGATTTTGACCGTATACAGATAGTCCCCTCATTTCTCAAAAATAAGATGATGAGAAACGGCATGAATTCTCGAGCTTCATCTTTTCGATTGATGATGTCACCGACCAAAGAAACGTGACGTAAGCAACAGAGGTGACCGAAATGTCCCGTCGATACAGCTCCCCAAGCATTTACTGTGCGTCAGTCGACGGTCGACCACTTCCAATTTCTGAACCGTTGCCGTGAAACTAATAAATAGATCCCTTTCCATTCTTTCAAACTTTACTTTCAATCTCTTTTACTCTAATTTTCAAAGTTCTTACAATCTCAATTCTTGTTTTCCCTCAAAAACTAAATGGCTAAGACGTCAAAAATTGTTCCACAAAAAGAAAATGCTTCCTCGTCTTGGCCGGCCGGCGACGGAGCCACGCCCTGAGGAGTTTGTTCCCGGGGGTGTGTCATTAGTTCCGACTTCAAAGTCGAGAAAACATCATCGATCCCTGGTCGATGTGAACCAGTATCGAGATACATATGCTTGATATCCAAAAGCTTCCTTGACCAAGTGAAGAAAGACTACAACTGGGGAAACAAAGAGGTCGTGATACCGGCCCCAGAAGAAGCGATCACTACCCACGTGGAAGGGTTATTGAGTGTTTAAACTTACCCTTTCACGTTAGGTCCCCTCGAACCGGTCATCATAAACTTCTGTAAGAAGTATCAAGTGACCCTCAGGTAAATTCACCCCTCTTTTTGGAGGATTGTGATACTTCTCCGCTTCTTTGTGAGCAAAATCGACGGGCTTCCTTTCACCCTCGATCATCTAATAATATTGTATAGCCCTCGACTTTATCGAGGTGGGATAATAAAACTCCAACGACGGGTCACCAAGGCACTAATCTCGAGCATAGACGAAGACAAAGACCGGGGTTAGATGGGCCTGTTCATCCGAGTGAGGACCACAGACCTGATTTCGGCCGAGAGCATGCCATTTCCTGAGAAATGGAATATGAAATGTAAGTATTACTCTGTTTTTAATTTATGTTCGTTATTTTCACTTTTTCATCTTCTCTTATCAGTGTTTTTCCCGGTGTAGTTGCTGCCTGGATGCTGGATGCGGTTCCTCATCTCGAGAGTTAGGTTAGGAGCCTGGTCTCGACATTAACAAATGCAGAGCATGCATGGCACGATTTACCAAAGGGCTGATGGGAGGATAAAAATCATGGTAAGCGTTGTTCCTTACTTTAACGATTTGGTCATTGTTTAAATACTTTTTCCGAGCTTACTTAGTTTCTCCTTTTGCAGGTCTCGAAAAAGATGCGACGATGAGGGGCCCGTCCGGTGATGAAGAAGCCTCACCTCCTATCTCGAAGCCTGTGAAGGAGAGCAAGAGGAAGAGGGCCTCTACCTCTGAGGGGCAAGAGCCCATAAAGAGAGTGTCCGGAAAACCCAAGAAGAACATTATCTCCCTGACTGAGGAGTCAGTCCAACTTCTAAGGGAGGAAGAAGAAGAATATGGTTCTAGGTTGGTGGCCCGAACACGAGCTAATACCAAAACTCAAAGGGTTGCGGAGTCGGCGGAAATTGAAAACACTCTATCCCGACCTGAGAAGGTCCTAGGAGAAGATTTGGCCAAAGTCCCCGAGCCGGCTAGAGTCGAAGGTGCCTCACCTCGAGGCGAGAGGGATGCTGAGGAGGCGGTGCATGATGTTCTGGATCCGAATTCGAGACTCTTGAGACAAAGAGAATGCCCCAAAATATCCACTTGGGGTAATAGAAATCGGAGACTCCCCATCATTTCCTTCATTTTTCGAGGAAATGATTCAGGAGGCTCGGGCCGTAAAGACTTCTCACGTAAAAGGGATCCATGGAGAGGTGGACCCTTTTCGTGGTTATTTTGTTGGGGTCGATGATGTCGCTGGTCTGAGCGACTTGGAGGTACCGAGGAAGAGCTCGGGTGAATCTTCCTCGAGTTTCAGACTGACCAGCCAGTTTCCAGCCCCTAGTGCTGATCCCGGGTGCAAACGAACGATTATCATCATGGTCCCGGAGGATGCACGGGTTCTTGCAGATCCCGTAGGGGTGGCTAATTACCTTCGTAGTTTGGTTACAGAGGAATACCAAGCTCTAATGGATGAGGTGGGATCACCTTTCCTTTTTAAGGAGATCCAACAGGCTTTGAACCGGGTAAGCCCATGCTCTCTTTGTCAATATCAATTTTCATACTTGAGTTTTTCTCTTCTCGTATAACTCTTTCTTTTCTATTTTTGTATGCCTTGCTGCTTCATCATGAAGCTTTCTTTAGATCTCGAGGAGAGCTGAGCCGATATGAGGCCGAAATCTAAGGGCTCACTGTGGAGAAAGACGCCCTCAAGCTTTTCAGTGAGCAAAGAGAAGAGGAAGCGAAGGGCCTTAGTGCTGAGCTAGAAGTGGCTAAAAAAGAACAAACCAATCTGACCGAGCAGGTAAGAATAATCTTAGAAGTTAATGTCACTGATCCGAGTGTGGTGGCTAATAGTTTGATCCCACAGGTCTAGCAAAAGCTCGATATAATCGGGCAACTTCGTGAGGAAATGGATGCAGTGAAGGCGAAGACCATAGCTTGGAAGAAAAACATGGATCGACTTGCCTCAGAAAAGGAGGCCACCCGAGCTCAACTGTCCTCGGCTGAAACTCCAAAGAATAAAAGAGAAAAATTTGGTACAAGCCAAGAAAATTGAGGAGTTCCAGTCTCGGTTGGGTTCAGCAACTTCTGATCGAGAGAAGCTGGTCACAGAACTTGCAGTGGCCAAATCTGAGGCTGAAACGGCCAAGGCCGATGTTGATTCAATTGTGGCCGTCTACCGGTCCCATGCCGAAGCCGCTCAGGTTCGAGCAAAGGAGGTTGCTGAAGCTGCTCAGGTTCGAGCACACTAGGTTGCCGATCATGCCAAATGCCAGTCCTGAAGGGAGACTCTCTAGGAGATCCACGCTCATGAATCGATCTTACTGACGAGATCGAGAATGCAAAAGAGCTTGAAGTTGAAGCCAAAGTGTTGGCCTTTCCTGATGATGATGATTCCGAGAGCATGAGCGGGTCCGAGAATGGAGAAGACCCCGAGGATAAAGATGTAGCTCCTGGAGAAGACTAGGCCCTTAGAATCTGTATATTTCCTTCATGCTTCTTTTTTGGATTTTTGTATAGAATATGATCGGACCATGATGCCCTTGTAAATAATTTTATATATAACAAAATTTCTTCCTTTCTGTATTGCGAAATTTTGCTTCCTTTCAAACTTATAAAGTTTTGCTTCCTTTCTGCCTTATGAAATTGTATTCTAAGGTCCGGGGTTTAGGCAATTCGATCGGAACCGAACTAGCATAGCTCTTATGATCGAGTGAGTGCTTGCTCGAATCGAGGTGAGGTAACACTTAGGTTTTTTTTTAAGCGAGGACGATCCCTCGAACTCAAAGCAAAAAAAATAGCCCTTTGGCTTTTCTATTAGGCCGATATGGCCTTTGTAAAAAGAAATATTTATGGCTTTCTCCCCCTTTTCGGCTTGGAAAATTTTTTCATCATTTGTATTAATAAAATTTGGAATGCCTTAGTACGAAGGAATTTGTTCGAGAGTTCGAACAATTTTGTACTCATTAGAGTTTTCAAGGCTTGATATTATTGAAGCCTTTTATGATTTTTGTCGAGAGTAGCCTTTTTAACCAGTTTATGCAAAAATTCAAAGGCGTATTTTGTTACGGAATTCGAACGTCTCCAGCCGTGTTAATTCGGTCGTAGCCTATTTAATTCAGGATTTGTCTCGTGGGCTTATTTTCCCATTTTACTTCAAGCTTGACCGAAGTGTCAGTCCCCGAATGGGGTGGCCTATAAAAATTGAGGGTTGCCTATGAGGTCTTATGATCTCGAAGTTTTAATAATTCAATCGGTCTATTTTGGGATGGCAGTCCCCGAGCGTGGAGGTAGTTATCCGAACTCCAGTTATGATCGGCCCTTAAGCCTGTTTACACAATAGAACGAGATAATGAAATTGTAAAGGAGAAAACTTTTTTAAGGCATGAGATATCGGCAAGGAAAAATACTTCTCCTTATAAATGATCACACATGCGTACATGTTTGGTGCCAGGGCTCGAGCAACCTAGACGGGCACGGTTCATTTGACCGTTTGGCCCTTACAAGATTTACCTTCAAGACCCCGCTGTCATGAAGTAATTACCTCGCAACAAAGTTGAAATTCGAGTGCAATGCCCCCAAGTATTTGAGGTCAATCGTAAAGAAGCCTCGAATACTGTTGAATTGTTCTAAGTTAGCACGATCAATTGTTGCCTCATTAAAAACCTCGCCGGAAAACCATTTGGGATCAAACCGGTCTAAGGGGAAAAGAGTGCAACGCGTGCTTTCAAACCTAAAACTTCGTCTTGAAGAATCCATCGTCGTTCCTGATCGAATACCTCCAATGGTTGTTTAAAATATAAATGAAAATAGAAGGGCCGCACCTTAGCAGTAGTATAATTTTAGGAGCGATACGTTCTAATTTCTCGATAATTGTTCGGCGTTGATCGTGCCGAGATTGTAGGATCCTTTTCCGATGATTTCGAGGACCTAATACAGTCCTTCCTAGTTCGGACTCAGTTTTCCTTCATTCGGATTTCGGGTGTTGAGGGCAACTTTCCTTAGCACCAAATCCCCGATGTTATAATGTTGAAGATTGGCTCTTCGATTGTACTACCTTTACATCCGCTATTTTTTTGTGGCCAATCGAACGAGGGCGACATCACGTATTTCGTCCAACAATTCTAGGCTTGTCTTCATGGCCTCGTGATTCGATTCCTCTATTGCATATCGGAACCTGAGGCTAGGATCTCCGACCTCAACCAGGATAAGAGCTTCAGCACCATAGACCAATGAGAACCACGTTGCTCCTGTACTAGACTTTGACGTTGTGCGGTATGCCCAAAGAACCTCGGGCAGTATCTCTCTCCACTTTCCTTTAGCGTCGGACAACCTCTTCTTAAGATTTTGAATAATGGCTTTGTCGGTCGATTCGGCTTGTCCGTTCCCGCTGGGATGATAAGGTGTCGATAAAATTCTTTTGATCTTGTGATCCTCGAGAAATTTAGTCACTTTTCTGCCGATGAATTGCTTCCCATTATCACATACAATTTTGGCACGCATCCCGAATCGACATAAAATGTGGTCCCAAATGAAGTCTATGACTTCCTTTTATCTGACTTTATCGAAAGGATGTGCTTCAACCTACTTAGAAGAATAATATGTCATAAATAAAATAAACTGAGATTTACCTGGGGCCGATGAAAGAGGGTCGACGATGTCTATTCCCCATTTTATGAACGACCATGGGGATAAGACCGAGTGGAGCTGCTCTCCGAGCTGGTGAAGCATTGGAGCATACCTTTGACATTTGTCGCACTTTTGAACGAACTCCTTTGAATCTTTCTCCATGTCAATCCAATAATACCCTGCTCTGATTACTTTGTGGACCAATGACTCGGCACCAGAATTATTTTCACAAGTGCCCTCGTGAATTTCCCGTAAGACGTATTCGGTATCTCTCGGTACCAAACATATTGCCAATGGTCCATCGAACATCCTTCTAAACAATGTTCCATCTTCAGATAAAGTGAATCGTGTTGCCTTCATACGTAGAGCTCTCGATTCTTTTTGATCTGATGGAAGATTCCCATTCTTTAAGTATTCTATGTACTTGTTTCTCCAATTGTGGAGTTTATTTCGGGGTGGCGTTCTTCGATCACCAATCTCATGAGTTGTACGACAGTCCCCGAGTTGAGTTCATCGTCTTCAACCGATAACCCTTGTCACACCTCCTTTTTCAATATNACAGAAATTCGGATAAGGAATTCTGTTAACCCGGGAGAAGGTGTTAGGCATTCCCGAGTTCCGTGGTTTTAGCACGGTCGCTTAGTGATTCATACTTGGCTTCAATTGTCTAATTACTCATTTCTAGGACCTATATGTATATTTTTGCCTATTACCGCTTTTAAGAAATTATCCTGAGACGAGTCACGCGTACGTGTACTCATTTTATTTAGTGCGCTAAAAATCATGTCACGCGTACGTGTACATAATTAATAGCCTTTAATTAATATTAGAATTATTTGGCCAAAGTCACGCGAACGTGTACTTTCATTTTATTTTGAAAATAGGCGCTTAAATCATGTCACGGGTACGTGTACACAATTTTTCATGCTTAATTATTTAAGAAAATTTGAACAAAGTCGCGCGAACGCGTACCTTGATTTTATTTTTATTTTTTTTAAAAATCGTAATTATATCACTTGAACGTATACACAATCATGGTAATTTGATTAATTAAGAGCATGCCTGAA